>JAPZDV010000021.1:2291829-2340087 GCA_029814665.1 Acanthurus lineatus
TCTCTCTCTCTCTCTCTCTCTCTCTCTCTCTCTCTCTCTCTCTCTCTCTCTATATATATATATATATATATATATATGCACACTAAATGGGGGAATACATCTGATCAGCATATACTTTTACGTCTATACTTCAAGTATATTTTACTAGAATGTACTCTAGTATACTTAGGTGAAGTATTTGAGTACTTCCTCCACCACTGGGTCACTTTAGGACCATACTTATACCATGATTACTGGAGCCATGTTCTGTTATCTGCTCACTCATCTCTGGTTCTGGTGTATATTGTATTGGATTCAAAACTGACTTAGAGCTCCACAACTCCTGAGTGAAACTACAAGTGATAAGTGATAATTTTTTTTATGTTCCCCAATCAACCTCCTTCTTATTATGCATTGATTTAATAAACTGTTAACATGAAAATAACAGTTTGTTATCGCAGCTTTAATTTAAATCCCCCTTTATTAATTTAAAGAAATTCAACACAAATTTATCTTCTGCTCAGAAAAAAAAAAAAAAAAAAAATTCACAAAGTTCAGCCTCAGAAAAAAAAACTCCTCAAAGCTTATAGGTTATGAAGGTGTTTTGGTCTAAAAATACAAGACAGATGTACCACAAAACTGCAACCATATTTTCTTCTGATGTGTGTTTCTTAAGATGTTGCAGTGTCAGCATCAAAGAGACTTGATATCTGAAAATGTCACTCGATTTGTGCTGCTCAATCAGTTAAGAGTCACTTGATATTGGGAAATCTTTATGATGTGTCCAAGACGTAAAGATCCAAAGTCAACAGGAACCACAAACTGATCTTGGATATCTTATTTGAATTTTTAGGGTTTTTTTTCCTTTTTTTTCTTCCTTTTTTTGGCTTCTGTAAACTGCTCAGAAACAACTTCAGGAAAATGTATCATATCCCAAGAGCTGTGGTTGTTTAGACAAGGGTCATATCTAAGGCCTGTTTAACACATATGTACACATTGTCCAGACAAGACATAATCAGACAAGGCCAAAGGTTCTTCTGTAAACTATTTACACTTTGTATTTTGATGTTCAACAAAGCAGATTAGATTTTTGCAATCTTATCTGCAAAAATAGAAAGAAAAAAACCCTACCCTGAGCAACTCTGTTTTTCCTCTGTCCATGCTATTTGAAGGTGTTTTCAGTTTTACTCAGCAGAGTTAAATCAGAAAAACTGCTCAGCAGATATTTTGTGTATACTGTCCTTAGTTTTGGTGTCTAAATATGACTCACAAATATAATCTGATATAACCATGACAGGGAAGTGTTATCAGTAGTTTTGGGGATTCTGACCATCTTGCTTTTGTTTTGGTTATCTTGCAAGTAAGTTTTCCAACGTAGCTCAAAGGCATAACATTCCCAGATTATTTATTTTTTTATTTTTTATTTTTTACATTTTTACCATTGAAATCTAGATGGCAGTGTACACTGTATGGCAACAGGATGTGAGTACAGCAAAGCTTATACATCAATAGTTGTGGTTCTCATTTCCTTTGTCTTGAATGACAAAACATCACTTTCCCAGTGGCTCTCAGCCACTCCATGGACGTGGTGTTTCTGCCCATGTTATGCTCGAGGATGTTTAGGCGACTTCAACATTATGGCCCATTCTCCAGATGTTGCCATGTTCCATATGCTTCAGTTGGAACACTTTGGTATGTTTGATTGCCTGGTTTGGAAGAAACATTGCCCCCAGCCAAGGCAGTATGCAAGCAGCCATTTTTACCTAGCAGTGAGGAAAAACTCTAAGTTTCCAGATGTCTGTAGAAACAGTGCATCACTGTCAGCAAAGAAATATCAAAAACACAGGGCGGCCAGTAACCACTCTGGCCATTGAAGTTGCTCCCCCTGTATGTCTATATGGGCTACGGTGCTTTGGTTTAGTGCGTTGTCTGATTTTTCATGCACAGACATTTTTGCAGCTGTATTACCATTTAGCTCCTCCCAAAACTACTGTATATAGAGTCCAGATAAGAATAACATCTCTGTGAAACAGTGCAAATGTTAGACATTAGTCCCTTGGTTTCATGAGTGTAAGAATCGCTCTCCAAACTTGTCATCAAATTACTCCTCAAGGCATTAATTGTTGTACATTGTTTAATGCTCCAGAGTGTCAACCCCAGTGCTTTCAAATTTTAGTGTAGTACTGGAATTATTAACTATTAATAATTGAAAAAATCATTAATTAATCACAGCAAAAATGATGGAGAACTCTACCAGAAACCTTGAGAACTAGGGTTACAACACAAACTCACAACATGTCTAATACCTTGAGTATGATATTTTAATGTCAAATGGCATGGGTCCCAATGCCCAATACACAATAGACCATGCACATGTCTTGTTTTGTTTTTCAAAAAAATCTGGATGTTTACCTCCCTGCTCAATCTACTTTACACTCATTTTGCCTCTTTTTGGATTTGCTCTATTCTCAAAGTTGCAGGTGTGAAATTACTCCTTGATACTATAACACATTAACTGGAAAGTTTGTGTCAACTAAGCACGCTGTAAAGTATTGCTTCTAATCCTCCTATTTCACGCTAGAGGGAACAGTCGGATGCAAAGACTTCACAGTACATTCAATGACCTGCAGGAAAAAAATGTGAAGGGTTTGAAAACCATTTTGACAGAATGGCAAGGTTTTAGGAACTTCTTTTCAGTCAGAATTAGTCTCTCAATATGTCCATCCATCCATCCATATGTTGGTGATATTTTTGCTGTTGTGTTTTCTGCTGTCCAGTTTACACTCTATTGTTCTCCTTAATCTCTGAATCTATTTTTCTACTTTCTATGTATGACTACAAACCAAGTGCCACACTAATTTCACAGTATGTTTTATGTATTTGTAAGTTATATTGTTTTACAATACTTGGGTTATTTATTTATTTGTTTGTTTGTTTGTTTGTTTGTTTGTTTGAGAAAGTAATACAGTGATAACATGAGATCAGTGCTTTCAGGACCAAAACAAACAACCACACCTCTTGTATTAGGTCATAATCAATATTATTTTAACAGCTAAAAACTTGATCCTAAAGTTTGTGCCATGATTTTTGTACAAAAAGTGAAAACATTCTTAAAGAGGGCTTAAAAGGTGCATCCTCACATTGCCTCTTATTCAGAAAAAAAGGACCTATGTTGTTGACCTGTGAAAGTGCAGTGTGCATCATGATGGTTAGCTTGAAAAACATTGCAGATACTCTGCTATTATCATTAATGAATGAGAAACAGTGACTTAAGTTAAGACTAAATGTGTTGCAGGAATGTGAACCTTCAACTGAGGTCATATGTTCTTACAAAAATCAAATGTGGACATTTCTTGACATCAAAATGCAAAGTGAAGTGATAAGATTGTCCCTGTGAAGTTTTACATTCACTTTGCACAATTTTCTCTAACTTGGTTATAAACAAAAATTAGATTTAAAGGATTAAGTGATTGATAAGAAATGGTCTGTTTTGGTAAACAACTGACTCTTAGAGAGAGATACCAGTGCTGCATCCTTCAAGCTAGAATCAATAAACTCTTAGATAAGACTAAACAGCTGTGACACATAATGTCACAGTTGTTTGTACTTCATCATAAACTTTCATTACTGACAAGGGTAAAATCTTTTAAGATCCTCCTTAACCAGTGATTATTTGATAGAACAAATTGATTTCATTCATTTAAATTCCAATTAATCTTCAGAATAATCTCTTCTCATCATTTATAAATCATTGCAAAGTACACAGAAATGCCTTGCAGAGAATATCTAATTTCCCGTTTCCTGTTCTGTGAAGACCTAATTTCTCTGACGTGTTCCTATACAAAATAGTATTACTGCTGTGTTTCTTTTTGTTATTGCCAGAAAAAAAGCTCCAGTATTTGCACTTGCAGACACCGTGCAGCTAGGGAGCCACATAGCCTTACAGATATGGTTTATATAGCAGTTTACTTCCTAAGATTATTAGTGATTATTAGTTCAACACTTTGAATAGGTTTGCTTTCCCTCTTAAGTCACTAAAGACAAATTTTCTGCACATTCATTTTAACAAAAGACAAGAGACCGTCAGTAATTGCATTCAGGACCTCATTGTTGAACTGAGTGAAATTCGCTTAAGGCCTTTAAGCTAATTCAAGCCACGAAAGGGAATCTCTTTTACATCCAAGCACTAGAATTCATGGTCCTCTTGTCCCGACCTTACTTTTCAGTTAAGCGCCTACTTTCAAACACACATTTCCAAATCAGGACACTGATACCATTCTGATTCAATGACATTCACTTATACTGCGACTTCAATTTAACTTATTTCACTATTTTTTTTCTGAGTTCACAGTAAATCAAATTTCACTGTAATGTGGAAGAGTTGACCCAAAGTTACAAATCAAATGTTTTTTGTCAAAATTATTTGGTAAAGCTGAAGCATTGTTTAGTTGAAAATGCTAATTTTAACCTTTTAAGTAGAAGTTCAACAAAACATTTTTAACTCAAAGTCTACTTATTAGAGCTATAGACTTGGACTCGAGTCATACTTGAGTTATAAAAATGACTTAACTTGGACTCATTTGCTGTGAGATATGATTTACTTTAGAGTTGAACATCTAAAATACTAAATGACTGACATTTACCTGTCAGTTCATGCACTGATAAAAATATCCTGCTTAATCTACTTTAAAAAATTAAGGCAACTTTTTGCACAAGATTATTGAATTATTAGGCTTGTCTTTGTATGAACTACTCAGTGTTTCTAAGTAAGAAATACATTTTCCAAATAAAGTCAGCTTAATTTTTCCAAGTAAAATCAACTTAGTGTTTCCATGTAAAGTCAACTTAAAATCACTTGTAAAATTTAGTGATGTTTACTTGAAAAATCACACAAATTTTCCTTGAAAAAATAAGTTATTTTCAACCAAGATCAAGCTTACTTTACTTGAAAATGTACTTTTTACATACAAATAATTAAGTAGTTCATACAAAGACCAATTTTGCTTGATCTACATGGTAATCTTGTGCAAAAAGTTGCCCTAATTTTAAGTAAATCAAGCACAATATTTCTCAGTGAAATACATCAGCAATCAGTAATTATATTTTATGAAAACTTTTGTATAAAGCTAACATTTTTGTCATGAAATAATTAAAATTAACAGGACCCAATATCTGCCCCACAGATTTTGAGCTGTGTATGAGATAAAAAATGTTCTTTCATGGAAAAGTCATTAAGTAACCAAACTTAAAAATATTTCGCCTGTATATCATGTGTTTACAAAAACTCATGACAATCCACAAGAAATGCTGGAGAAAAGTTTGTAGCTAATATTTCATAACACAGATATATGGACATCCCTAGGCTCCACTAGACAACTGGGCAATAATCTGAGCAACACCCACGAGTCAAACAAATGGAACAAATATTTGTTTAAAATATTAAAAAAAAACTAAAAACATTTTGAAATATAATTTAAACTGTAAATTAACTCACTACTAAACAGACATGTTTCTTTCGAAACCCTTTGGCCTTAAAGAAAAGGCTCTAAAACGTTATTTTTATATGAAAATATGGTGCAACAGTACTTGACGATAAGACATTCGTGCTTTTTTTTTCAACCAAGGATGAAGATAATAATTGCAAATTATGTATGTAAGTCACGTATGCAAGAAAAAGTTGGATTCTCAAATTGAAGCATCCTATTGAACCAAATGGCACTGGAAGGACTGATAAACAAAAGTGAGTTTTCAAATAATCCTTGAAATGTGTCATACCTCATCTTGCAAACTCAAAATTAAATGTGCTTGCTAATATGATTTTTAGAAATCCGATTTGTGTGCAAGGATTTCCCAAATCAACATTAATTGTACACGAGTCCACTTGAAAAAACTATAAAATATTATCGTCTGGGTGACAACAATTTGCTTGGGCTTACTGTGCCATTTACAGAACAGAGAACTTACAGAGCAGAGAACTAACAAAGCATACACCAGTATTAAAAATTCAAATTGAGGTGCTACCTGAAAACTGAGAAGGTGTATTGGGAGATCCTGAGAAAACTAACAACTGTAAACTAGTCAAGAGGAAGCATCTGACTTTTCTCCATTCAATTACGTCTTTATGGCTTTTAGGTATGTAAACTGACATAAAAATAGCAAAACTAACTAGTACAGCTAGACAAAAGGGAGGTCACTCAAACTTGCTACCTTCAAAGATGTCTATTTGGCTTTTAGGCATGTAAACTGACCTTGAGATCATGGACCTTTGAGGACATTTTTTGTTTGCATCCTCCAGCCAGCTCAGCCAGCAGCTGAGTTTACAACAGTTTTACTAACTTTCAGATTCATAGCACACCAATATAAACAAAAGTATTGATTTTGACTTGTTCGTAAAACCTCTCTGTACACTGCGGTTATGAATCTACAACCACAGACTCGATTTGTCGTTCGCATGAAGTTCACCTCACCTGGTCAACACCGCTCATGATAGCTTGTGGCTAAGCTAACGTTAACTTAGCGCCTGCAGGCAAAGATACTATGACCTGACTTTTTGACCGGCATGTTTTTAACTTAACGTTATCGTTTTAAAATACATTTTACCATGCAAAACCAGCAATTACTGACTATCCTGTTTAACATCACACTACAGACCATCAACAGTTAGCCATAAAGTCACATGCTAACATGGTCTTAATAAAAACCCTGTGGTTGCGTTGAAGTAATTTTTATGTTACAACAATAAGAAAAGTGGAAATACCGTTATACACGTATATACTACTTGGTAACTTTATTCTTACCTTAAAATGTCCGGCGTGGTGGAGGTGAACACCTGGCTGCAACAATGGCGAACTTCACACTAACAGCATTGATTTGAATGACAGGCAGTTGAAACGGAATCACGTGACTCCACTCACTTTCCAAAGTAAATATTAAAATAAAATGTTTGTTGTGTGAGTGGACATGAGAAGATTGTGCATTTTTCCTTTAACAAGATGTGTTTGCATAATTCCAGCCAATGTCTTGTCTTTTAAACTACGTAGATTAAGTCCAGGACAAAATTGTTCTTTGTAGAGATAAAAACAAACATTTTATTGTTTATATCATAGGTTTAATTGTGTTACATTTACATCCTCCCAGAATCATTTTTATCAGTGTGTATCCAAACGTAGTATAGTAAAACATAGCCAGGACTTTGCAATTTATTATCCTTAGATTGTGTTGATTTCCTTCTTGACTGTACTGTCATGTAAACATAATCTCTTTGGCTGTAACATGGTAGGAAGGCTGACGCGCTGTGAGAATTTGATTGACATCTTATTTGACTTGTTGAAGTCTTCTTTATAAAGGATGAGCCTGGCCCTTCTCCTTCGTTATGAAACTAGTTGCAATTGATTGTGCACATTCTATTTTTCATCTTGCCAATGACATTCTAATAATCAGAATATACTTCTGTTTGCTTTTCTTTTTCTTGTTTTGTTTTTCAAGCCAAAAGCAGAAGACAGATGAAAGAGAACTAATGCAGGCCATGAATTAATAAACACAGCAAAATTGCCAAAAATATGTGACTTCAATATAAATATAAACAGCTTAAATATGGATGGGTTAATTTATAATTTCTTAACATTTATCTATAGGTAAACACAATGAATTCCCTTTCATTGGGATACAGCTAAATTGCCTTTACATGTCATTAGGCAAAATGTGTTTAAAAGTTTGAGAGTCTTTGATACCCCTGTGCTGTTCTCTGTGTCTAACTCTTGCTTAGAAAAAAAGTGTGAAGTATTCTTTTCCTATTTTATTTTTGTGTGTTTTTATTGATTTTGGACTAGATGTGACTATGTTCTATGGTACCACCACATTTTCATCTAATAACTCCCATCTTTACACATCTGAGGACATGTGTTCAGCGTAAACACAAGTCTATTTCTGTGTGTTCAGACATCATTTACTCAGAGCTAGTGGCACTCAAAAGTGACTCTGACTGCTGGGGAAAAAATCTGAGTGTGCTTTTCAAAAGACACCACAACCAGCCATGTACACCAAAGGTTTAGGAACTGCATTCAATTTAACTCGGGTATTTTACAAGGGTTCTTTAAGGTCACACCAGACTCATCATCAGAGCAGTGCACAGCCTATCATAATTAGTTCCTTTGTAAACATTGTAATGTTCCTGTTTTTCTTGTCCATAAGATGTTTTCCTACTTTTTAGGTTGTTTCTAGAGATATAGAACCATTAAAATGCAAATTTTACAATAATATATAATCAAAATATTATAACAATATAATGTTAATATAAAAGTGAAGGTTAAGTCATTTGTAAATGCTGAATCAGACCTTAAAGCCTGTCTGACTGGCAGAAACATTGAATAGCAAGCTGCATCAGAAAGTTTAGGAAAACCCCCATCCTATTTACAATATGTATTTTTAACCTCTCTCTTTGAATGGATTTCATACTTGAATGCAGGGCGCCCATTCCTTGCAATGTCAGGGATGCTGAATACACAGTATGGTGGTTGACAAGCTAGTTTTTCAGCCATCAGGGTGCATTGTTTTATGTTTTAAATATATGTTACTAGTTTGGTTGTTGTTAACAATTTATGCAGGTCCATTTGGAGTCAGGCTGGCACAGAATGTATTGACATTTTGTGCACATAAACACCACTGATTACATTTTGTGACTATTATTATGACCTGCTGTGAAAATTGTTTGCTAATTTGCAGTGTTCTGATTCAGAACAGGGATATCCAGTCAGCACGAGTTCTAAGCATAAAGTAAGAGGGCACAGATCTTTTAATATCTGAATAATATATTGAGTTATAAGATCAGAGACAACTTATCAGACTCCAGGGTCAGTATATTATTAAGAAGAGGTCTAAGGGAGCAATTACAACAAATATTAAAAACATGGCAGATGTGATTAATTGATTTGACTGATAAGAGAATACATTTTGATTGAATAAATTTGTTTTTTAATAGACAGTGTACTAATAGAGTGTCATCCAATATGATTCTGGAACATTCTGCAGATCGAAAGTCATAGTTCTATGCTCAGGGGGTAGGCTCATTTTTACAGAAACAGTTCCACAGCTGAATGTCTGCAGGTTTTATTTACGGCACACAGCCAGCATTGTTCATAACAACCACCATGTGTTGTGTGCAAGAGCCCTTGAATGTGACACAAAAACCCCTCAGGTGGTGTCAGCATTTATAAACAAATCTGCCATTTGCTCTCATTATGCACAGGACAGGTACAATGTAGTAATAATGTGTAAGTGCACAAATTGGGATCCAAAGGCAGGTGCCCTGGCACCCCAAGAGACACAGGTATAATAACACACAGGTATAATTCAAGGACTTTATGTATTGATGCGGTAAGCTTTTAGGTGGCACATTCATACCAGTTTTCCTCAAAAGACAAATGGCATTGACCCCATGAAAAGTTGATCTCCATTAAGCTATGTAAATATTTCCTTTGACCGGCTTTTATGCTCTAGTTCATGTTAGTTTTTCCTCCCCACTTTACATAACTACCTTTTTTTTTGCTTTTTTGTTGTTTTTTTTTTCTTTTAAAAGACAGCAATGACCTGGCAGTGCCAAACAACTTACATCCAAAGTAACACTACCCTGACACATTAGAAGGACTGTTTGCCCATTGACGGCATTCATTCAGGGGGCAGGTCATTAAGAAAAAGCTGAAAGGTGATTGTGATGGTTGTGCTTTTAGTTCAGTTAAATCATGTATTATTTGAGTTTTGCCGTCAAGTTTTCTCTTTTTTTGTATGCAGCTATGTTATTTTGTTTTTCCTGTTTTATTTTGGTAACTCCTGTTCTGTGCCTTGTCTACTCATATCCTGTCAAGTGTCTCTCCTCTTGTGATTACCTGCCCTGCCCTGATGTGTTTCACCTGTGTTGATTGCCCCACCTGTGTTTCATTGCTCCTAGTGTGCATACAGTCTCTGTGATTCCCCATTTGTCTTTGTCAGATTGTTCGCCCCAGGTCCTGTCATGTTCCGTGGTTCAGTGTTGCTCTCTCATTCTTTGTCCTTGTTTGTTTTATCTGTAGTTTCTTTATTATTTCTTAGTTGTTTTTTGTCTCACCTGCCTTTGCTAATACAAGATGCAAGGGAAACATGAAGTGTAACAGTCAGTGGTACTCATGCTCATGTTGCTTTTAGATCGAGGAAGCTGGTTTTTAAGTATTTACTATTGACATTGGCAGTAATTTTTAAGTTTATATATTCAAGTCTTACTGATACCCTTTTAACTATTAGCTCCGTAATTTGTGACTGACATAACTAGCAACAAAGCAAGCTGGTCATTAACAACCTTACCATGTCTTGGTCATTATTTTAATTTTATGTGGTTTATCAGCCTTATGACCCAGCTACCCAAATACAGGAACTTCTTAGGGCAAATCCACCCTTGGATATAACCCTAACCCTAAATTTTAAATGACCAATCAGAACAAGAAGTCTCACTGATTCATGACTAAAAACTTACATTGCTGGTGACAGGGACTGTGTTGTGGGAATGTTGGATCATGTGGTGACCTCCTGATGCCGCTGCTCCTTAATATAGAGAAAGAGGCACCATTCATTTATATATAAACATGTCAACATATAAATGACAGTGATAGCCCTAAAATCTCATTGTGTGTTGTTGAATTATAAAAATGCATAAAAAGAATACGTGTTGAAAAATAAATATATGTGTGGACAAAGTAGAAAAAGTAGAAGTATAAACAGGTAAAGAATGGATTTTTCTGGTAAAAAAGACACTTTCAAACTGTTAATTGAGCCTTGTTTCATATAATTTATAACAGACCAACTAGCTCAAGTATTTTAGACTCTTCGATATCAATTGAGTAAAGCAATCTTTATTCACTAAATATGCATTATGGAACCTGGTGAGGCTCATAATCCTCAGTCTTTAATACTGTTTGTGATGGTCAGATTTTTAATGGAGTCCCCCAGCAATCCATGTCAGCCTGTGAAGGCAGGAAATGTAGCAGGAGCACATGAAATTTATGTGCTATTAAGTTGCAGTGGTCATCAGTCACTGCACTTCACATGTAATTCAATTGAATGAGCCAGTGAAGAGTTTTTTCATTTGGTGGGTATGCAATTAATTATTCTGCCATCCAGCTTCAAACAGGTCTCCTGCTGAATGAAATTGTCCAATAATTTAGACATAATAATTTAACTTGATTGCATGTGGTCGTGACTGACACACAACTTTTTTGGGGCATCTCTGAGTTCACCAAATTTCATTACCCTATGGAAATGAAAGGCAAGAGGTGGGTAAATTCATTAATTAGGCATCATCTGGTCTCAGCATAACATTAGACTTGTTCAAATCTGAATCTCAATGGCTGTAAGTGGCTCAACTCACAGCTGCACTGCTTTTCTTTGTTTTTGAAATCCCCTCCTCCTCTTCTCCTGACTGCCCTTATTACCAGGACTCAGAGGGCAAAATGTAATATTTTGTTCAGGGGTGTCGGAGGTTAATTGTACAGTGTGTGTGTGGTTGTGTAGGTGTGTGTGTGAGTGAATACGCATTGCTATTCAGCGCTGGACCTGTTTAAAATTCAGTCAGAGGCACTTCTTTAGCTGCTGTTTTATTCAAAGTCAGTGTGTCTCTGAACTCGGTCTTCATTTATCACGACTGTGTTAGAATCTTGGCTACTTCACTGTCCTCAACAACACACATGCAAAAACTAAAAACAAAAAACATCATCAACAACAACAACTGCACACTTTCAGCAGAGAAAATGGAGGACTCTGTTTGTTGTTGGTTTATTCAAGATATACACCATAGAGACACTGATTCATTAATGACATTGACCATTTAAAGGAAAACCAAGAGTCATTGGAATTCTTTTTATGGTAATAGTAAGAAAAATCAAAGAGCCTCAACCAGATCCCAGCATAAAAGTCATGCCAAGCATCTTGAAAACCAACCAGACAACCAGGATTACTGACAAAGCTTTTCCTGTGTCACAGAAGAAAAGATAAAGTCAAGTAATATGTACCCATGCAAAATGAACAACTTTGTGTAAAATTGGTGGTGTTCTCTCCTATAGAGTAATTACATCTGGACTGATAATCCTGCGTCTACTGCCATCTGGAGTTGCTGCTTTCCTCTGTTGTGTAGTACAGCACTTCACAATGTACATACTGTGTGAGGCTCTATCAGCTCAGCATCCTGAGTGTGTTAAAAATAACACTATGCCCCCACTTAAAAACATTGTCTATGAAGTACAGATGGACAATTAAAACTGGTTTCACAGTGTGTTTGTTGGTGTGTGTCTCTTTTGTTGAAAAGAACAGAAAGTGTGAGCACTGTGCTGTTTGATTCATGTGTAAATGATCAAAACACCCCCCTAAGTGCAAAACATAAAGTAGAAAATGTTTCTGCTAATATTGTCAATATTAGGGGGTGAGTGCAGGGGGAGTGTGGTTTCACAAACACAGGGGAAGCAGTGCTGATGCACTGCTGTAAACACTGGACAAATATCATCAAAACACTCCTCTATTCGGGAAAGATTTCTCTACTTTGACATAAGGAACCTCTTTTATATGTTGAAATGCTTCACTGGTTATTTAAATACATTTTTGAAGTTTTGAGCAAGTTGCTGATAAAGCATGTCAATGGTTAATATGTGTTAATATAAAGCAGCCATGGCCTGGATACAGGGCAGCCAGGAATTAAACTAATTTACACCTAAATTATCATTCCATACTCGTATGGTTATAAATATATTATTTAAGGTGGACATCCATTAAATGTCTACAGAGTATGCTCAAACTAATAGTATTGGATATGTTCATATATACTGTACTTGATTTGTTTTACTATCACATGTAACTGCCACTCCTAGTAGGTACCTAATTATCTTTATTGTGATTTCAAAAAACCACACATCATTGTTTATTTTTCATTATCAGAATATGCACAGGTTGAATCACTACTTTTACACCCTGCAGACTAGTTATACCTACACTTACTGAAATTTGTATTAGTGATTGAACTCTCAGATGATGTACCTTCCTAATTTCTCCCTTCTGAGTTATGCTACAAGCACTGAATAGAGCAGCCAGTGATGTGTTGAATCTTCTTTATTGGCAGCCTCCATCATCACTTAGATTCCACCTTAACACCAGCCCTGGCACCTGAATAAAGATTTCCTATCATGGAGCCTGAGCACAGACGCCACGCTCTTAAAATGTGACAAATGCAAATGGGATGAGAGAAATCAAATGTGACTAACGTGTATGGAAACAGAGAAAATCAATTGTCTCCTGAACAAATGGATGAGCTATTAAAATGATTGTGTGCTACAGGAATATATTATCTTCAGTAGCTGCCAGCAGAGGCAACAGCGACTCATATTCCAAGTCCGCTTGGCCCAAGACAGCACACAGAGCTTCTACCAAGGCAATTATATCTGCACTCTGCATGAGCAGAACATGTGATTTATCTGCTTGCCCACATTATCATTATAACCAGCATAAAGCATGTAATAAAACTGTGGCTGCACAATGAGAAAAAAGTGCAATTTCTAAAGAGAACTTGTAGACCTAAAACACATACTTTGCCAGAGTTAATTTGTCTATTTGTCTTTCAGAGGAGATGGTGCAGTGATGCTAAAACCTTGGCTTTGAAGCAACATTAATATTTTCCAACTTTAAGATTACAATAGAAATTAACTTGTACTGAAATGTTAGGTTGGGAGTCAGGGACCAGACTATGTAAATTTACCCAAATATCATGATGAGTAGTTTTATTCTCAATACCACTGACAAATGGGTCAAGGAAAGAGAGACTTAAATTAAGGCTGATGCCAAAGAGACAATTAATGAAACATTTAAAAAGAGAGGCTTTTATGAAACAACTGCATCTGGCTAAAGTTTGGATAAACAGTTTTCCAGTGTTCTCTGTGGGGTAGAAAGGCTTCAGAGGAGAAGATTCAATCCACTCATCAGATAAAGACAGTCACAGGGCTTCAAATACAGCCTGTTTACACTTCAAAACAATCACAGCATCTCTGCAGGCATGGCAAAGGTTACACAGCGTGGAAATAACACAGATTTACTTTTTTAAAGATGATTTTTATGAAGATTCTCAACTATAATAATCTCTCCAAAATAAAAAAAACAGATGATGTAAATGATACCTATACTCAATCCTATTAGCTGAGAGGAAAATGTCACAGATGAAGAGCCTCCTGCTTTAAACCAGAATACATCTCCACATGATATTGATGGGATCGTAACCTTCTGAAATGACAGCTTTAGTGGGGTCTGAAACGTGGATCCATTAAAGTTTTAATAAACTAAATCACAAAATGGCACCGGCTCACTGTGCTGGGTGACCAGTGTCCTTCAGAAGAATTGAGGCATCAAACATTCTCCCTGTTTGTCCTGATAAAGTGTCAGGTTTCAACACCAGTGGGAAATCTTATCAGCACAAGATGTAATGAAACAACAAATAAAAAAGAAAAAAACAAAATGTCTCCTGAATAGCCCAGAGTGATTTCTCTTTTGTCAGACAACATTCATAATTTGTTACAAAAATTTGAGTTCAGATTTTTCTAAACCCTTCCTCTGCACAGTAAATGTCTGATCATTGATCGAATCCTAACGAGGGACAGCAGGTTGGCCAAACTTTGCAGCTCTCCATATGCCAAAGTGCTGTTCATGGAGCTGTAGTCGGAGTGATATTAAAGAGTCTTTTTGTTTTTTCTTTTTTTTCTCTTTTGTCTCTCCACCTACACAAATTAAAAACACAAGAGTGAAAATGTTAGCAACATGTCAAACAATGTGTTTGTCAGCTATACAGCTAATGTTGCTAATAAGCTGAAACATGTAATTAGCTTACTACACTGTTGTATTGGGTCGTAGGTTTTGTGAGATGAAGTCAAATTTGTAATTGCTCTAACCAGTGCGTTGGAACTTATAGCAAACAATTGCTGTAGCCATTAATTTCTTACAGTTTAGTGTGATGTTAGCATCTCAATCCTGCTGTCAAGGCTCTATAATCTTCAATCAGAGTGAGAAGGAAAGTCTGTCTATCATCAGGAACACTTTCAGTCTCAGTTATCATCATTTGGAATGTAGCTTGAGCTTTTGGATCTGTGGGTAGCCACTGTGCGGGGCCTTAGTATCATCTCTTTTTCTAAGCTAGTATCTTGGTCTCTGACAAGAGAAACATAAACCTCCACATGTACAAAAGGTACAAAGCTGTTTCATTTGTAGCTATTTATTAGGCCCCTTCTGATAATGTATGTCAAATCTACTTTGGGCTCCTTTTTGGTCTCCACCAACCTTTATTGCAACTTAAGCTATTTAGTGTGAAGTGCACACAACGGTTTTCTTTATTTCTTTATGAACTTTCTGTGTCTGCTGTTCAGTGCTGGGCAGGTAGTGAATGTTGGGCATTTTAGAGCTTTGTTGTTGTTGTCTAAAACTACTGCCTGATGCAGCTGGTAATGAAGTTGATGAGACGTGTGGGACTGAACCAAACCAGTAAAGCTGTCTGCATAAAATCAAAACAATAAGCTCCAAGATGCTAAGGAGCCCTTAATGCTGAGGGAAACTTAATAAATATTTGATTGATCTGACATGATAGTGCTTGATGATTATTAGTGTATTTTTCTCTATAATCAAGTCCCTTCACATTACATACACTCATTTGAATTTTATTAAATGTAGCTTTCAAGACTTTGTACAAAAAACTGTCTTTATAATACTACAGTTTTTCTCTGAGATAAGGAATTTAACTTGCATTTTTTTTTAATTATTGTATTATTGCATTACTACTTTTACAGAATAAAAGGATTTGATTAACATCACTACTGTAGGCAAGAGCAAATATATTTTGACTGAGAGGGGGCACAAGCTTTTATAAATATACAACTGTAGATTGAGAGACATAAAGACGGGCGTGCACAGACGCACACACACATGCACACACCCATGCGCATGCACACACAAACATGGAGATTAACACACTTATGGAAACAGAGACCCACTGAAAGTCACTTGAGACATTAGATGTTGTCAGAATTGGGCAAGTGTCCCAAACTACAGGGAGTCCTTCCAACAGCTTGACTTATAGATGAAGGTCTTTGTGAGCATACACATATGGAAATGCCCCCCCCAAAACACACACACATGAAAACACAGCAGCACACACACACACACACACACAGCCTCCTGCTGCTGCTCCTGGCGAGCTACGAGACATGGCCTCCTGGCTAGAGAATAGCAGAACTGTGTGTTTGTGGACCATCTGTTGCTGAGACTGATATAGATATAACACAGACATGCACACACTCATACTAGACACAGAAACAAATACAACATACTTTATACACACATTTTGTCATTCCGCGTACAGATAGATGTGTAAAAAAAGATTCAGTGAGGAACACTCTTGCCATTTATCGCAATAAATGAAACCAAAGTCATACCTGCTATGCTGGTGTTGACTGATGTCAAAACAGAGGGGGCAACGCAGAGCGTTCCCTGGGTATACAAGCTAGGAAGGCTGTATTTGCAACACAAGGACCGTCTTGTTGTGAGAATGGGTGTTGATTGTTGCATACCTGATCAAAATTGATGATTCAATCAGTGGGCTGTCAGTTGATTATTGCAATATAAAACCTGTGTCCTTCATAAATTAACATGAAGCTTTATTTATTGTAATTACTGCCCTTTTATACCCCGCTGATTTACAGTTAAATGAGCACTTTCTCAGTAAGGATACTTATTGCTTATTGTCGTAGTCTTAAAACTCATTCTCAAAAACAGCTACAACAGTTACATTTGCTCTGCATACCCAGTGTTGTTACACCTCTCTGTCTTTGCTTTGGGATAGAGAACAAAATGCGTTCAACTCGTGACCTTAATGAACTCTTTACCGGACAGAGCTCCCCTTTTTCCTCAGAGCCAAAAAAGGGTTTGGTCTGAGTGTGGACCTCGCTAAGGTCCACCTGCAGATGCCTGCAGCTAGGGTAGACTGTTAGGCATAAAACACACTCACTCACTCTCTTTGCTGAAGTCAGGGCAAGTAGCAAGGCTGTCTTGAATAACAATGCCTTCAGAGCGGAGCGCTCCAGAAGCTCACAGAGAATTTTACCAGAGGCTCCGGCACCAGTGGCAGTTTCCACTGAGAGAAGACTGAGGCACGTATGAGGAGACATTGCCTGCTAAACCCCCTGTGACAACTGCTTCACAGTGGAATGGCTTAAGACTGGACTCTCTCCAACACCCTTGTGGCAAGAGAAAATAGCTGCTGCATAAACTTCAGTAGTAGGAGAGACAGCCCCTCTCTAGCAGATAGCAGTGGATCTCACCCTCACCTCCTGGATAATTATGTGGACCTGTGTAGACAAACAAGCCAACATCAGCCTGTCCATCTCAGGAACCTAGGCTTGAGAGGTCATCCCAAATCCCAGACCCCAGCAGGTGCAAGGCTCCAACACGAAGCTCTTGCTCTCAGGCCAAAAACCACAGCTTCAACAAGGAAATGACTCTGCATTGCCTGTCAATTAGAGCTTCCATGGAGCAGGTGGCCTTAGTTATGTACAAGATTAACCAAGCTGATAAAGAAGAATTCCTGATATAAAAGCCATTGACCCAGCTTGGATTCACAACTGCTCCTGGCCAGTGTCTGGTCACAGGAAAATGAACAGGGAGAAATGGGATTCTTGCAGGTCAAGCAGTGTAAAATCAGTTGTGTCCTCAGCTGTTGTGTCCACATCTTTATAGAGATCTGTTTTCACCTTAAAATCCTTGATTAAGTTGTTACACTTAAAGGACAGATAGTGCTCCCGGTTGACAACTTTTGTGTTTTACGTCAGTGATACTTGGTGCTCAAACTAGTTAAAGTGGATGGACAGTAATTCTCAAATGTCAAAAGTTTAATATGAAGAAGCCAACAACATTACCATCAATATCTTGTTGCTGCTGTTTAAATTCCCCTAGATACAAATTTCATACACAGAATTATATATATATAAATATATATATTTTGTTGTGCAATTCTACATTGCACAAGAATAAAATTGCACAAGAATAAAAAAATAACACAAAAAATAACAATCTGGAAAAAGGTAAAAGATCTACTCTGATGTTTCTTGCTATAATGGCTCTGTTAATTAAATTGAGTGACATTTTGAAAACTATAATTAGTTTTTATGTTTTTTTTAACAAAGGAAATTGCGTCATGTTTAAACTGTGTTTGGGAGAGCATATTTTTATTTGAGCTTTCTTATCTTCTCAGGCCCAGGTATTGTTTAGTGCTGGATGGTGTATTTATTCTTTGCCAAAAGGCTAAAATACCAGCCAGTCCTTTCTGGAAACGTCTTTATTGAACTTTTGAGTCCAGGCTTCTCAGAGTCAGAACAATAAAGAGAGTAAACATCAAGAACCAACAAACCAGCAGAGGAGACTCAAATAAGGCCTGGATCAAAATTTATTGACATGTCTTTCATGCAATTAGGAAAACGGGATGACAGAGACTGACAGCTCCCATAAGGAGCTGAGTGTGTGTGAGAGAAAGAAAGTGGGTAATGGGAAACTGAAAGAGAGAAAAAAAGCGATTTTTAGTGTTATGAAGACCAATTAGCAATGCATTTTCATTAACGCCCCCATTTTTTGAAGTGCCAAATGATTTTTTTTCTACATGTGACTCATTGAAGTAATATTTTTTTATAATTTTATATTTTAGAAAAAAGAATTTAATTGTGTGGTCTCTCATTAAGAACTTTACAAAGAGAATAAAATGTCTTTGCTATTAATTAAACAATATATGTAAAAAATAATGGGGCAGAACAGTAAAAATCGTGTCTCTTTTGCTTATAGGTTTAACTCTAATACTTACAATGGGTGCAAATTTTAACTGTCTGTGTTTCTTCTCAAACAACAATGAATTTTTCATAGTCTGTTAGATTGTGACTTTAGGGTGTGATTTACTCTTGTAGCTTCCCTTGATTTGCTGAAATCAATTCTCCTATTGTAAGCTGGTCAACATTTATAAATAGTGAGTTTGTTATCTTAGTTGGAACTGCATCCAGGTCAACTCTTACTCAGCTTTGGTAAGCTGTACACTAACTGAAATTGAAAAACTTCATATATATGTGTAGGATATCATTGTCATTGCATGGTGAAAAAAAGAGAAAAAAAACCTTCTCTGACAATAACTCAACATTATCTGACTAATTCTGACCTTCTTGTAACATTAACAAGTTATATTTCATCATTTAATTATGCATATGAATAGAAATAATGGGGTTTTAGCAAACATGTAGGACAAGTCAGATATGTTGAAACTTTCCAGGAAATGTGTATTTTGAGCACCAAGTAAATTAACTATAATACTGTATTGCATGACATTATCAACAATTCTCTTTGTCTCCTGCTTCAGGTCTTTCTCCAGCCTATCAGACGACAGTGAGGAAGCCAGAGCGAGGTACCTCTACAGGCAGTGGGTGGGACTTGGTTTGACCGATGTCCGTCTGTCTAATCATACAGTTCTGCTTAGCCTGCCTGGTTCCACACCCAACACCATCACTGACAGGTCCAGTCACCAGTGTTTCCTACCAAATGGGATCCCCTGTGACCAGCGAGGACTGAATGATCTGCCCAATCAGCAGTTCTCCTACGCAGCCTACTCTGCTGTGGGGAGTGTGCAGGTACTGTACCATCATCCTGTGTCAGCCAAAGGCCAATAAATAGTCTATTGTAAAGTCATAGCAGCTTGGTTGGCCACAGTTTTGGGTCCAAAAATATGTCAGTGATGTTGTTTGCAGCAAGTTACAAAAAAGGGTGTAAAACTCACAGTACATCCTGGATTTTTCAACACCAACATTCTTTTGTGCTATAGAGCTCATGATTGAAGGTTTATTTTAATAATATGACTTCAAGGCAGATCTGAGCTCACATTCTTTAATGAACAAACTCCTTCCATAATTTTAGAAGAGAAATCTGCTGCCAGTCATGTACATCTGCTTTCTCTCTCCTTAGCATTTCACTATGTTTGAATCATTACATCATTAAGTGTTCTCTTTACCTATCATCAAAACATTTTTAGATGTTTTGAGGGAATTTCTCTAATCTTCTTGGCCTTTTCACCTCTAGTGATTTGCCTGTCAGTACCCTTGATCACAGCACTGGTTTAGAGCTTAAGTTGGTCTGCTGCTCCTCAGGGAAGTGTGTTGAATGTAGAAACCTAGTTTCTCTACATTGTTCTAAGTATAACTGTATGTGACAATAAAACAGTTTTCTTCTTCTCTTTCATATAGTCCTCAAAATTACTTATCTAAAGCTGTGAGCAGACTAAAGCACTGTTGAAACCTATAAAAGTCCCACATAAATCACTAGACAGCAAGTAGATAGTATTTTGCTTTTGTTTTCAGGGAATCCCTGTATTCCAGTCAGCTAGTTAGCTCAAACTGAACTATTAGGTCGCTCAAGAAAAACGAGGAGTTCCTCACTGAGAATAATAAAAACAAAATCTGTAGTTTGATGAGACAATGGTAGCATGAGATCATGGGATGCTACCTTGCTGACAGAAATCTACCGACTGACTCAAGCAGCAATGTTTACAGATGAGGTAATGAATTAAAGTTACAGTGGAGGTCAGCAACAGGCGACAAACAGACAATTATTTGTATTTATTCAGGATGACAGACAAAACTGTCATCCTGAATAAATATATAAGTTTTTCTAAGATTGAACAATGTTAAAAAATCGAGGGTAATGTATGTATTGTATTTCGTTCTATATTTCAAACCAGCATCTATAAAAAAAAAGTATGCTGTATGAATGCAGTGGTTCATATAGCTAAATGCAAATTATAAGATGTAACTCTACGCTCACTAGGTTTAAATGGGTCATACTCAAGACAATCATTGTTTTATAAATAGAACAGAAGGAGAAATTTTCTTGCTAGTGTGCCCCAGGCCATTTCTTACAGACAAGAGGTGGTTCACACACACATTATACATTACACTTAGATGAGAATAGATTCTGCAGTTAAAAAAACACCAGCAAGCTCAAGGCAGAAACTGAAAAAATCTTCAACAGAGCATCATGCGAGATGCACTGTAAATCTTTTCTGCCATCCTTCAGAAGTGTGAAGGTTAATGGAAGTTATTATGCATGTAGTCTGCTCATGCTAGCCAGCAGACACACACCAATACACACACTCAAACATACACACACAAAGAAATACAGTCACACTATTTTTAGAGGGTTTTACTTCTCTGTATCCCAGGAAGAGAAAACGGGGCTGAAGGAGACGCTTGTTATTCCCTTGAGCCGCTGCCGGCCTCAGGGCAGATGAAAAGTTGGAGTGATTCTCTGAATACCAAGTTTTCCTCTTTTTTCTCCCTCCTTCTCTCCTCGTTCTTCTCTCTCGGCTTTGCTCGATCCATCCAGCTGTCCACTCATCGGAGTCTACCCAAAGAAGGGTCACAGTCATCCATCACCAGATTATTTCCTAGCCTAGTTCCTGTGCACTGCCTTGAATTAAGTGGTAGTTTGCCGGATCTAAACATGGCTTTCAGACAATTAAATATGGCGTTTGTGATGGATGGATGGCGGCTCAGAGCAAGTTTACCAGGCTAATAAGTCCTGCTGTTGGTCGCACTGTTTTTGTTGGTGCTGCAAGAACTATGCTCCGGCACACACACATACATGCACACGCAAAGAAAGACAGAAGTCAGAAGATTATCTTAATTTCTCAGTGTTAGTCAGATGAATATATGTGACTCTGCTTGTTGTAGCCAATACTGCAAAATGAAAATTGTAATATAAAACCAAGGCAGATATATTATGATAAAGATATGTGATATTATGTGAAACAGAAAGTTATTAGACGGATATGATATGCATAAAATCTGCAAGTTTCATCAACTCAAGTGGTTTTGGGTCAGTGCATTAAGATGGTATTGCCCCAGAAAAAAAAAAAAAAACAAAACAGAAAAACAGAAAAATGTAAACACCAGTTTTGACTGCTCTCATCCTGATATCACACCAAATTACAGCGCTCATTAGTTAATTAATGAGCAGAGAGAAGAAGATATATTGCATATGTGTAACTTGTTTATTTGTGGTTACACAGTGAGTCAGTCGCAGAGGACCAGAGGTGAATGTAAGCAGATTTAGAGCTTAACTGGATTCTGGATCAGATGGGAGGCAACCATCACAAGTATCCCAAGTGAAGTTTGTGGTCAGACTGGATATTGTGGGATTATGATTATATAAAGTCATCATACTAGGTATTATTAGGCCCTATGTCACTTGCGTGTTGTGCATGAATGTGCTGAAAGATCATGTTCATTGATGTTTATGACATTGGTGAGCTGTGAACTACCCGTATCTGTTTGCAGAATAAACTAGAATGTTAATAACTATTTTGAGTGTATACAATGCTCACACATTCTCTTAAAATGTGATGTAAAAAGAACAAATATTCAGTCCACATAGCTTCTCTATCCCTCTTTGCTCCTCACAGTTTTCAGAAATTTTAGGCAATTGAATCAGTCTCACAATGACAGAAATTGTCAAAAACAACTTAAGGATCTTTCACATCTCACTAAAGGTAGTATTTCATTAGTATCGTAGCAAATGTAGAAATTACCACTGAAGGATCCACATGAATCATTTACCATTTTAAGAGGTAATTTGATATGCAACACTGATGGTTCAGCATACTGTCATGCATCTTTACAAAAATATTTTGCAAAAAGAATTTCATTTTATTTGCTATTATGGTCCGAATTCAGAATAATTTACAATGTTCCATATGAAGATTTTCTTTACCTTTACACAGTATATACATATATTGTGTAGAGTTTTTTAGGAAAAGAAAAAAACCAGTAATGAAGAAAAAGGAGCAGCTGTGAAAAATAACACAGATCCAGTTGCCACAGCAGCCATAGGTCTCGTAAATACACAAGCAGCATCTTATAAGAAATTGCCATATATGAAATGCAAGAAATCCTCATAGGACTGAACACATTTACCAAAGTGTGTTTTCCATCAAGTGAAGTGTGAGAGATCAGCCTCTCTGTAGAACCATTTGGTCACATTTGTTGGGACTAGAGGTGGGAATCACAAATCACTTTGCTGATTCAAATCAGTCTCTAAGTTCAGTTCAGTTCAAAGATTTATAGTCAATGATAATGAAGTTCACTTAGTTTTATTCCCAAAGCTAAGCTGTCACATTATGGTTCAAATGGACCTCAGTAAGCTTAACGGTGGGTGAACACATAACCTGACTCTGAATGAGCTCAGTTCAGCAGTGTGTTCAGTCTGCTGCACGTCAAGCTGTGACATTCTGTTCAGTACAACCTATGCAATCACTGCTGATAAGACAAATAAATCAACAGCCTTGTTGTTTGCATCCAATCTGCAACATTTCTTAGCATTCATTTGATTCTTTGGATTGTATTTATTTGAGGAAATGTAATACATGAGACATGCAAAAGAGTTAGTCGGCATGGTAAGTTGATGTATGTATATGGGCCCATATAGTGACGCATTGTAACTCCTGATTGACGTAATACAGTTCCCTAAATAGCAGCATAGCAGAATGGGTTCTAAAAATACTTTCAGTCCATTTCCTGGTACTCTATGTTTTCTAATGCAAAATAAGTGTGATATGAGTCATGATGCATTCATATACAAGTATAACATGTTCAGTCTAATTATGCTCTTGCTTGACCTAACAAATCATACACCTTTGTTTAAAAATAAACTCTAAAAAATAGTCCAAGAGCTGCTTTGTGTAAAACTTGAATAGATTCTCAGTAAGACCTGAAATGGTCCCGTCTGTCATTTCCTAATGATCTAGCAAAGATAAAATGTGTTTACTCTTGTAATTTAAAAGTACATTTAAAATAGACAATTATACTCAATTACGAGAGGTTCTAAGAAAAAAAATATACGTAATTATACAGTGAGGTAGGTTTATTTGTAAAGCACATTTCAAACTTTTTTCACAGTCAGTTGGATATGTTGCCATCTTTGTCCAGTGCAACTGTTAAGTGAGTTAATAAGATGTTGGCCAAAATAACTTTAGATCTGCATCTGCCTTTATTAATCACTGATTTAATGCAATGACTTGTGAGCACATGTAGTGACACAAATCACACACTCAAGTGCACATGACCAACAGGTGCAGTCTGAGTGTGGCTGTGTGCTGAAATGCTCACTGCGTATCCTCTAGTGGTCATTTCTATGTTTGTTACATTGTTTAGACCATTCTGACCATCTCTGCCACATTGGTACTGCAAAACCTCTTTCAGCCCAAAATGTTTTAAACATTCAGTGGATGAGAGAGGTTGAGACGAGTTTTTATTATGTGAACTGAGAATGGTTAAGCAAAGAAATTGAACCAAGAGAAGGACCCCAAGGTTCACAAGACTTTGCAGCTTAGCATTTTAATTGATTGTTGGTCATTTGTGTTCAATTGTGTTTTGTCTCTTTTCTGGCTTATTTTCATGTGGCTATAGAGAGGATATCTATTGTATAGAGAGGATGTCTACTGTCTATGTATAAGTGATAATCAGTGGTATACACAGGCTGCAAATTCTGTCAATAAAAATATAATTTATCGTCAATTTGGACATCAGGGCTTTGCGATGGGAGGTTACCAGTATTGTTGGACTGACAGAATTGTGACATTTTGAATTAACGTGACTTCAGGTACAAGCTTACTTCTCAGTTCTCTTACTGAACAGATACAGAGGCAATGGAAAGGAGCAAAGGACAATAGAGCCTGCTTTCCTCTTGTTCACCTTATCTAAGGTAGGATAATAATACACCCGACCCCAGGTGAGGTGGCCCCTGGGCAATAACTGACATCTCCCACAGAGGCAACTTTGATTTAGAGTATATTTGAGAGGGTGAGAACTTCATTCTTTGAGGAAAGACATGATGTATGAAGTGCTGCCCTTTATTAGAAACTACTTTTGGCCATATGCTGTCTGAGGCAGAAGGACAAAGAGGGTCATCCTCTCTGCTGCTCCCAGGTTCTCGACAAACCACAGTGAAAAAAGAAGACCTGGAATGTTGATTATATAGACTGTCAGTAGCCAGTCATGAGTAGACAGTAGCCAGTCATGAGTAGCCAGTCATGAGTTGGTCACTTCTGACAATTCCTGTTGTGGAGAAGGCAGAGGCTGCAGTAGGAGTCCTGCTTCTCTGAAGCCTTAATAACAGCACTGAGTTGGTTTCTGGGTGCTGACATACTCATGCAGAAGGGGGAAAAGAACTGTTTCTCTGGAGAGCAGCACAAATGATTCTTCTTCTGTCATCTCTGAAGGTTTGGGACATCAGACTATGAATGATATCATGGACTAGGCCCTGGGGATTTCACTGGAAGACAGCTCTTGAAGGTGGATGCAGGAGATGGTTGAAGGAGCTGTTGAGAAAAGGCCAAGCTGAAAGTGTGGTACCAATGTGACAGTGTTTGAAGGGCCTGTCAATGTAATCCTTTAGAAGGCAAATACAGCCCCGACATGCACTCAGCTGAGGCTTGGGAGATCATCAAGGGGATCAGTGATGAGAGGAGTGTTCGTCCTTGCAGATCCAGGGTTGTCTTTGTTGTTTTTATGCCTCTCTTTAGGATTTATAAAGAATATGGTCATACCAGGAGAGTTCCAATGGCTTATTTTCAGTACCTCTCTTTTAATAGACTGAGGTCTATGTGCAAAACCCCGACATCCCATACCCCACACAATGCATCCCTCAATATACTCAACATCAATATCTGCTCTCCCTACATCTCCTGGGTTTGACAGCCACCTACATACACATGCATGAAACAGCCCCACATATGCATACAAGATCTAACATACAAACAGGTCATGACACTAATTATAAATAGTCCACTACAAATAGACCCTTATGGTATATTTTACAAGCTCTACATATGCTTTTTGCTCCTTTGAGCATACTGAATTGATCCAGCAGGCTAACATCATGTTATGTACACTTGTGCATTCGTAATCACAAAGTAAACATTTGCAGATTTGCCTCCTCTGTGTAGACTATAACTGCCTTGTTGGAACAATCTACTCTCCAAAACTGATATTTTAATGAGTGATTAATTATATCCCAACAGAATAAACTAAATTAAATTAATTTAGAAATGAATTTTATTCAAATTAATTTAGAAACCCTGTTTTATTATTTTATCAAGGCATTTCATTGTCAGAGCATTTTATCTTTCAGTAGTGAATCGTAAATACAGAAAATCATCTCTCTGTTAAGTCTGATGAACTTCCAGAGCAGCCAAGTGTCTTTATTAGAAAAAGATCAGACTCAACAGCAAAATTCATCAGAAGTATTTCAAGCTGGCTCCCCACAAGACTGAAAGAGATCTTATCGCATAGGCAAAGGGGTTAGGGTTATTTACTATACAAAACATATACTGTACTGTTCTTCAGGCTAAACGATGACAATGAAAATAGACAGGATTTGAACTTCTGAGACTTTTTAGCTGCCTAATTCTTCATCAACAAAATAACTTTTGCAATATACTTCACCAAAATGATCTGTAATTAAGGTAATTAGCTTTATTTGGGAGTTAGTACAATATCATCATACTTATCTTCAAATAAATCATGGCTGCTAATAATATGAACTGTACCTCTTAGAGCATAATAGAGTTCTTGCACTTTTGAGAAAACTGCAAGAGGAAAAACATTTTTTTTCCTCATTAATATGTAAATGTAAGCACATGTGCTCTAGAATCTAATGAAATCGTTTTCTCTATAAGGCCAGCCTGCAGGGTGATTATGAATATTCTGAAGTTTCAATCTGTAAAAGAATTAATATACAGGATTGTGACTACGTAACATAAAAACAGGCTGATGTACACATCATAATGGCAAAATTATATTTTCCCCATTTAAAGAGGTTTTTCAGCTTATGTGTGTTCTGTGTTTAATGACCATGCTCCTGGAACAGCAGTTTAGTATTATTCTCTAATATGGGTAAGCATTGTAGCTCAGTCACACTGAAGTCTGCACAGAACTTTGATTCTAACAAAACTGGTAATACTTTGTGTGTATTATTAGTATCACTGCTTTTTTCAGTAGTAAAAAAGCATGTTTGCTAATATTGTTTCTTTTTTTATGCGCAAACTCATGAAAATATACACAAAAATAGACATAATAATATACACTAATGAGAAAAAAACAAGATATTGCTGGAAATAACGCACTGACATGCTCTACACTTTCAAACTAAACTAATCCTGTACATATGCAAGATTGTCACACATTTCTGTTTTCATGCAATGCACTTGGCTCACAATTTACCTAAACCACATACATCACTCTCTGTCTGTCATTCTTTACAGACATTCTAAGAGCCTATATAAAAATAAAGCATTATGCTTTCATATAAATACCAAATTTTGTCTTCTTTTAGATCAGTTGTATGGTAACTGTGTATACTACGTTTTCTACATCCAAGCCTGTATGACAACTGCATTCATAAGAAATTTAAAGGCAGCAAATACAAGACTAATAAAATTAATTTTAGCACATGGTGGCTAAAGTACATTGTGATTATTTTTTTTCTTTATAGTGGGAAAATTACAACAATATTGACAAAGCAATATCATCACGAACAGTTTTCTTTTACCCTCAAAGCACAGGCCTCAACACTGTAAAACACATGGAGAGTCCCTTGAATAAATAATGGAGGCTAGCTGCATCACAGGAATGACTTAAAGGGGCATAGATGTGTTTTGGAGAAGTTGAGGTTGTTCTACTTTTGAATCCTGATGGACAAGCAGTGAAGCTCAACCTCAACCATAAGTCACTAAGGTTGGTTAAAGCATTAGGTGATCTTAAACAGAAAAAAATACAAATAAATTCATGATACAGTATCTGACCTAAAAATACTTCTACTGTAAACTGTATTTTATTTATATATTTTTGAGGTGATATTGCACAATATGACAATTTCAACAAGTTTTGGGCCATTGCTCATTATATATGCCAAATTCAAGTTTATTATAGTTCATTTTATTGCTATGTACAGTAACTAGTAGCTTGCAGAGGTTTAAAATTGCCTTTCTAATCACCGGCCCTCCTATAGCCTGCCTCCTCTTGTTGTCTAACACAATAACAATGTGATTGTGAAGGCACTTCATTTAGTTGATGTGATAAGAGTTAATTACAGAGTGGATTTGAGCAGCCCTCAATCAGCAGACTGCAGAAACAATCAATGACCTCCTCTGTGTCCTCCCTGCATGACTGCTATCCATTTCTTTACTGTAACCCCTCCTTAAACACACTCTGTATTTAGATAAAAAAAAATTATTTTCCTTTTTAGCCTTTTTAAACCTTTTAATTTATCTTCAACCCTGATTAGTGTCTTCCTGTTCATTAATCAGATTTTCAGAATCAGGGCCCATTAGTCTCAATGTTTACCGCTAAGAAACTTTGATGTAGGAGTGTTTTCAGTCACAGGTAGAGCATCTAACAATGTTTTTCAACACTTGCAGTACTAGTTTAACTAAAGTTTGTTGGTTGGAGTTTTAGACAAGTGTAATGCAAATAATAGTAACAAATGCATGTTAAGGGGTTTGTGCAACAATAAAACAAAAAACAGTAACATATTCCAAAATAAACAAGTAGTTTAATCTGATTATGTTTCAGCACAATTCATCACGTGAGTTGTTTACTGTTAACCAAGACACCACTGACATAGAAAACAGTGAGTAAACCTTGGCACTCATAGATACACTCACATGCAAACATTAGCAACCTCCCTAAATACTCATGTACATTCAGTTTAAAGTAGTAGATCATGTTACCTAGAGGTGTTAACTTAAAATTATCTACGTGTCAAACACAGGTTTTTTTCAATGTTTTTTTTTTATTATTATGATTTCACAGTGTTGGAAAGTACCCTAAAAATATGAACATGCCTCTCATATAGGCTGTCACAGCTCTATTTCAATTTAAAACTAAGAAATATAATGAAAATACTGTATTGGATCCTTGATTAGATTAAAACAACAGGCAAATAAATATCAGTATTTTAATAGTTGAATTTAATTCTGCTCTCACTGAAGACCTTTGTGTCGTGCAGCTTATCCGTATAAGTCGCTGTGATAGCTAGCTAAGATTGATTCAATATTGTTGTTACTGTTTGTTCTGACATAATCATCACTGTTGCAGAAAAGGTTCAAAGTGAGTCAAAAATGACAAAATTCTCTTTAAAACAGCATAGTAATAAGCTCATTGTAATCTAGCCTTTTAAAGCATTTTTTTCTTTCATGAATTGTCTCTGTCTAAACACTATCTCCAAGGTGATCCTAACATCTGGGAAACCTCTGAAGCTCTTTTAAATACAACTACCTAACCTCAAAATATCAATAAAAACTCCTTCAGAAGAAATTATGACAATTTAGTAGTTTTTATCTTTCCACATTGCACCAGAGTGTAATTGTGACAGACACACTTAATAATTAAAAAGATATGGGAGACGAACATTGTTGGTCTCCTTATCTTTCCTCGAAAACTCTGAACTTAACAATGGTCCCAGTTTAACTGAAATTTCATGTGAATATCTAATGGGGTTAAGAGGCAAACATTAATCATTTCAACAGGAGACTGATGCTCACAGATTCAGCCAGACAGAGACCACTTACATTGTTAATTTCATTACCTCGCCGCGATGAAATGAAAGAAAAAAGAGAGAGTGGAAAGAGAGAGATGGATCCGTTTCGAGCGGCACCATCTTAGTGCGTACAGAGACTCTCCTGTATTTCAATTTGCTGCGTCTTATACTGTTCCATGGTCTGCAGTTTAAATGGAGGACTTTTATGATGCAAATGCAGGCAGGAGTGATAAATCTCTCTTGCTCTCCTCTTCCGGGCTCCCCAGATGCAAAAGATGTGCTCCCTCTCTCTCTCTCTCTCACACACTCACACATTCAGGCGCTCTCTCACACTCCCCATCGCTTTCTCTCCACTGCAGCATCGTGTTACACTCGCCCCCAGGCCACATGAAAAATGAATCAGGCCCAGGTGATGCAGTGAGGGAGTGGGGAGGGGGAGAGAGAGTTATAGAGGGGTGAGGGGGAGAGAGAAACACAGAGGGAAAGAAAGAGAGAGAGAGAGACCCCAAAAAGTACTGCTTTGACTTTTCTCTACAACTTCTAGGTCACTTCATTTTGGTGGATGATAACGCAGCTCAGTCAAACAGACACATGTGCTTATTCACAAATCACACATGGCCAAAGTAATCCCAGTTCTTTGTGAGTCACTGCAATGTCACTGGTTATAGTGACTTGCTTATATTGAAAAAGAAAATAAATAACTAAGAAATTCATGTTGGCTTTTTGTTGCTTAGGAGGAAAACATTTTTGTTCATTTAATAATCTATCAATGACCCACATCTTTTGATTTCAACTCTCCAAAGTTTGTAATGAGGCCTTTTATAATTAATTTCTTGTGACGTTATCCAGGTTTTTTAAATTTTCTCAGAATAACAGATGATTTTGATTAATTACACAAGAGTTTCTCAAGGTTAACCAGTACCCCCCATGAATAGCTGAAAGTGCTAAATGTTACATTTTAGCACTAATTAAAGTACAGTTCCTGTATGGGAGTAAACTAGTCAATTAAGAATAGTGCAAATTGATTGGAATTTGGATTATCACATTTTTTGCCAAGCTCAAACAAAGGAGAGTTTAGAGAGAGTGTATTGTAGTTACTCCTGAAATGTTACATATACCTGTTACTGACCTAGAAATTAATAGAGCACCCCTTTAAAATTGTCTTTACACTTGCAGCCACAAGGGAACTTTGATAAATAAGATAAAGTTTTAAAAAAGAACAGCAAAGGACATACATTTCTGTCAGAACTGAGAATGTATTGATTTTGAATTCCACATTAACACATATGTAACCAGACACCTGTGTCGCATACTATGGAAAAACATCTTTGATAAATAGAGGGCATGATTTTAGAGATATTTTTAATACTGTCTGAGTCCTGAGCCTCAGTGCTGTTTCATCTCACTAGGGAGAGGTGGTGGATGTCCAGTATGGCAGCGTTGATGACCTGAGGAGAGCCAAAGACACCCTGAACCTCACCAACCAGATTGCTGTGGTCAAGCTTGGCCAGACACCTTTGCTTTACAAGGTAAGATCAAATCAAAGCTCTGCAAAGTGTTACTGCTCTGCTCTGCTGATAATTGAATCACAAATGTGATTTAATGCCATACGTGACCTGATACTATAATCCTGCAGCGGGAAAAATATTCACCCTGACTGAGAAATGAGATCTTTTGATCTTTAAAATAAGTGCAAGTGCAAGATATGACCAAAAAAATGATTTCCACATAATGAGAGGGTTTAAAACTGAGTTTCTAAAAATGTTCATGGTATATTATTATACATTCATGCTGCAGCTCACTGCCCTTTAAAAGAAAAAAAAAGGTTCAGCTCGCTGTGATGGGATTTGTGTACTGTATATGGCTTGTTATGCATAACTAATTTTCTAAATTACTTTTGCCATAAATTTGTCATACCTGATTCCATTGTCTGCACCTTTTCTGTGCAATGATGTCTCAATCCATTCACCGTCATAAGAAATAACAATAGCAATGCATTGATTGATTTGGCCCATTGATGCTTGGATGTGTGCCAAAATCAGCTCCAATCAGTCTTCCTATCCATTAGAAGGTGACAGAGAAAATATGAATTCCAATCCAGTCAATCAAAACATAAACATTTACTTACATGTCAATTACTGATATATCTGTTGAAGTAAGCCAGTTACAACAACCTCAATACAAAATCCATGTTTACTGCAGCATGGACATTTACATTGCATGTTCTTCTGACACAGTATATGGGTTGACAGAATAAATGTTGACGGTGAATAATACCATGTTATGACATCGGGAACCTCTTACACCAGCAATATGATGCAGAAAACAGGACAAAGCTTCTTTAGACCAAAAGCAACCAAAAATTTCTTCTACTTCTTGTTTTTTTTTTTGCAGTAAACAAACTGTGGTGAGAAACATGGTGATAAAACTAACATCTCAAACCCTTTTTTTATCAGTCAAGGTGTAGCACAGGTGCAGGTCTAAGGGTTGTGTTCCGGGAGTGCATGCAGTTATGACCAACCATTTTTGTAAATATGGTGAACACAAGTGCGAGCACATCTGTGGACCAGCGGTATAACAAGGTGAAAATAAAATTGGTGTGTCACAGTGGACTTCGATCATGGTCAGTCAAATCGCACTTCTCGTCCCCTTTAAAACCACTGTGGCCCAGCTTGCTGTCAAATTTGTAATGGTTGAGGAAGGAACAGACTGACACCACCATGTAAACTTAAAGCAGGAGATAACTGACGTGCTTGTCCAGGCTTGTATTCACTTAATTTGTGGTAAAGCATTAAATTGGCTTGATAAAAAGAGGTAGCTATTATTAAATCTGGCATTTTGTGTTTAACACTGGGAACCAGTTAGAGGCCACAGCTACCAAACTGCTCACCTAAGCAGAGGATGTAGCAGTCTCAGCTGTGAGCATCAAGAGATTTGGAGGCATTGAGGTTAGCACATCAGGTGATACATTGGTAATGTGGAAAATTTAACTTAAAACTTTATGTGCTATTTCTTCATCAATTAAATGTCAAAGAAAACAAAGAACACTCCTCTGGTTTGCTGAAAATGGTGATGGAACAATGTTGAGGAGTGAGCATAAGTAAATTAAATACACTCAAAGCTCCAGATGCAATTCGTTTAATTACAGCACTGAAGAAGAGCAATGTGCTTGAAAAGTCACGGATGTTGTTTGGTTCATAAATGAATTGCGTTGAGAGCTTTGAGTGTGCATAATTTACCTTTCAATCATTCATTAAACGGCCTAAGCTGTTGGGAGTAAATTGCCCTCACCTTTGGCACCCAAAAGACGTAGTGTCACACTCCGTGGTCTTTCATGTCTGGGTACATTACTTAACCAGATGAGTTTGTGAAAAGACTTTCGAATTGTTAACATTTTCTTTGCGCTTTAATTGCATTAGTTTGTAGTTGACTGGTACTGTGTCATAACACATCCCAACTGCAAGATTCACATCTATTTCAATAGACAAGAGTGAGCTTGTTTTTTTATGAAAATACTTGAAATAGATGGTTGCATTCAATTTTTTTTTTCAATTTATGTAAGCCATCCACAAAATCTCTCTGTGGGATTTGGATAGGTCTGTTCATGTTCATAGTCGTGTTCTTAACCTCTTACCCACTGTCAGCTGTGTTATATTCCCACTTGGTTTGAGCTGGTGGAAAAGTTGGCATGATTTCACCTCAGCAATGACACAAAAAAATTGCATTCCACAAGTGTATTTTCACAAGCACACTCCTTGTAGCACTGTTTCACTTAGCTTAACATTTGTCTTGGAATTATGCCTGTATTTATCAAATCCAAGATATGGTTGAAAGTCCTTAAAAAAACTAGTAAGTGTACACTGAGAGATTATTTTGATTTTGTTCAAACTATTATTTCACAGATCAATAATGATCTTCTCCGCCTAACTTTTAAGCCAAGACAAACTTAAAAAGCCCTGAATGTTTGCCATGAATGAATATTTCATTACGGCAGCTGAGCTCAGCTGTAAACCAATCCATGTTCATCTCAACTGAACAAACTCCATCAGCTGTTAAAGACAAATATGGCCAAACAGACAGAAAAAAACTCCAAACTAAAGGTGGACTTGGGAATGTTTGTCAAACCTATAAGTATTGAACTTAAAATGAAACAAGTTCCTCAGTAAAAAAGAAAGTATTGGATCCATTTATTATATTCCACTAACTTAAAAGAAACAAAAAGACATTTCACAGAGAGGTAATGACAGGTTATATTAAATCCATTGAAACATTTTTAAGTTTATTTTGCCTTTTGAAGTAGTTTTAAATCACAGTATATGTTAATTTTACTTTGACTAGGTTTTGGAGACTTCTACTCCATCAGATACACTCATTATTCAAGCTATGTAATTCATATTCCATTAAGAGGCTGGCTTAGACATCACATCCGAGGTTTGTTAGAACCCAGCTGAGTGCCTTCATGAGTCACAGCAGAAAAATGGCTTTAGCTAGTACTACACTAGCTAGTGGGAGACTTAGATAAGTCACAGCAGTCTTAGCCCCCATTTTTTTCCCCTCTTACACTGCTGAAGTATGGCTTTCAAATAGCACCAGCAGGTAATATCAGCAGATGGATTAACAGCTCACAGTGCAGCAGCGGGCTCCGTTTGTAAACGCTGTTCTGGGGTCAGTACATCAGAGAATCGTGCTGGCATTAAATATACAGAGAGTAGTAAGTGTGCCTGATGCAGTTGTAAAAAATATTTATAATACCATGGAAACACAGTATATTATGCTCATTAGAAATCCTGATTTCTGCTGTTAATGTCAGTATTGGTACTAACTGTGTTCTTAAACAGTTTTAAGCATTTACTATATTATGATCATTCACATAGCTCTCTTAAAGTAAGCTCTGAAGGTCCACTTTTGTGCAAAGACAACGCAGTCTCCTTGTTTTTATCTGTAGTCATGAATTACATTTGAGTTACAAATGCGTTAACCCCAGATGGTCCTCTTCAGGTGGAGACGTAAACACACCTGTATTTAATCTGGAATTCATGATGAAATACAACATCATTATATTCTAATTAGCTTAAGTGAGTAATCTGATATGAGACGTCTTCAGAAAGACAAGAGGCTTATTTTGCCAATTCTCTAATCTTATTGTCTGCATGTAATTAGCTGTATGTAATGGGAACTGGGACTTGGGACATCTATATTGGAATTATCAAAGTCTGAGGACACTGTCACATGTGGACATTCTTTATATTTATTTTAAGAGACACAGCTCATAGATATCTGTTTTTGTGTGTGTGTTTATTCATCACATCAGAATATATTAGAAGAGGCAACAAGCAAATCATGTATTATAGATATTGTCTTTACTTATTGGTGTACTCTATCTTATCGAGTGTAACATAAATAAGAAATTGACAGGGGAGTTAACTTGAACAGAGACCCAACAGACTGCAGTTCAACAACCCAATAAATTACTGAAACTCTGTTAAATTAAGAGGAGTGTAAAACGGAAAAGGAATATGATGCATATCTTTTATTGAGACATGAATAAGAAGTAAAAATTTAACTATCATGCCATATTCTGCTTTCCTTATCAGGGAAGTGGAGTACTTTTTGTCTCATATGTTCCTTGATATCTCTAAGGTCACTTATTTACACACACACTGATGGTTTAACCTTCAGGAGCTGTTTGAGGTTCAGGATCTTGCCCAAGAACCCTTCAGCATGCAGACTACAGGAGCAGGAAATCAAACCAGCGATCTTCTGAAAAATGGACAAGTTCTACCTCTTGAGTCACAGCAGCATCTTGATGTCTACTTACTCAGATCCATGTTGGCTTTAAAGTGAAGCCTCAGAGTCTGCTCTGGGATATGGAAATATTGTTTTGACAAAACAATTTTCAACAGTCACCTGCTAGCATTTCTGACGAGCTTTAAAAAGTATTACAAAGTCATTTTGATATAAAAACTTTAAAAAAAACTATAGGAATTGAGGTTAAGAACTGTTTTGACAAATTATAACATTTACATTTCAGTCCAAAATTTCCCTTTTAGCAGTTAAATACCACCAGGCTCTGAATTTACTAGGAAATAATATTGCTATATTCCCTGAGCATTACTCTACTTCTGAATGTTGTGCTGAGGTTAGTGATAAATGACAGGCTAATGAGCCATAACAGGAGTAAATGGAGGTTACCACACAAAGGAGAGAATAATAAAGAGGGGTCACCATACTGCATTTATATGTACACAGTTAGACTTTTAAAACTCCATTAAATGAGACTGCACGTCCCGTCACATGGGATCCAGCCAGCGACAGGCTGCTGACCCATTTTTCCTCCTCGCCCACAGTTTGTGACAAATTTGATCAGGTGTGCTTCATAATGTCTCTGTGTGTCGGCAGCGGAGAGAAATGATCGCCCTTTACATATAAATAGGGAAGAATGATTGATGAGCCGTGTACTCTCACTAATAAGTGTGTGACGGTGACTGCAGGCCCAATGTTACTAACACAGCCAGGTTCATATTTGATACACACATAGAACACATGTTTTTGACCGTGATGGCCTAACTCATTTGGTTCCATTGCAGGTTCTTACAGTTGGTAGCACATGTTCCCTCAGCACTGAGTTCATTTCAATAAAACTCTTCACATAGTCAGCACAACTGCAGACAACGTGGACTACACTGTTTGTTGATCACTTTCCACTGCTTTAACACAAAATGCTTTCATGGAAAAAAAAGAAACACTTGATCATTCATTAGCATAATTCAAAAGCACTCCATCAACTGCATGTTTTACATTTTGTGAAATTTAAGTATGAGGGAGAAATAAATAAAGAAAATATCCATAAACTCCTAATTGAGACAAACAACACTGGTGATTTCTATAAAAGACCGGAGGCAGGTGTGAGGAGTTGGGGCAGGTGAAGTGGACTCAAAATGTTTTTTTGGGTTTGTGTATGGGAAAATGTGGAGTTTAACTGATCTTTTGAATTCACAGAACATTTTACAGTCCAACCAAGGATGCTTTTACTTTCTCTTCCACCCTGCTCTCCATCCCTCAATCGAGGCATTAATTTCCTTATGGAGGTGGATGATTCATAACCACCAGTCACATGCTCACATGTACCTCTGGGGGAATGCTTGATGTCTTGACTTACTGCAGTGATTTCCAGGAATGGATGCAAAGAGATTATCTCCAAGGTGTATTACAAGAAAAGACATCAGGTGTGATGTGGATAAGAATTTATGGCCAAATGGAGAAAACCAGACTGAGTAGAACTGTGATATTTCTCTATCTGTATCTATCCTATACAACAGGGATGATGAACCTTTTTCCCAACGAGAGCCATATTAATTTTGAAAACACCCTTCATGTGTCATGCTAAATTATTAGACACATTTATCACACCACCCTCTAATGGAATGGCTGGAACTGCTTTCATTTGGCAACCATCTGATGTCAGATGCTAGTGATGACGATGCTACTTGCATCTTGTTTCCAGGTTTGGGTCAGTTAGTAACTCGTCAGGCAAATCAGCTAGTTCAGTGGGGTAGCAAATAAGTTCAGTTCCTTTTCTTGTCTTTTCATGTCCTCAAACTTTTTACCAAATGCCTAAAGGAGTTTTGCACTCTCACCAGCAGATTCAGATGTCATAGACGGCTCATGTCTCTCGTAGAGTAAAAATAATTCACAATATTAATTCTCCCTGGAGCTGCACTTGGCCACAGCTCAAAATTTGATTCACATGACTTCCCATAAGAAAGCAAAGAAAAGAGAAGCTGGTTGGGACTTGGTAATGTCAGCTATGAAGGCCATATTACACAGCCACTTGCTCATATTGAGCACCATGGCAGGTTTTCCCTTTATCTCCTTAAATTCTTCATAACAAACTGATATTTGGGAACAGTTTGACTTTGTCCAGTGCTAGTGGCACCAGGACAACAAGAAGGCATTCTTGGTAAGTTCTTCTTCTGAATGAGGTCTCAACTCTTTAGCTTTTGGCTTATTCTACAACTAAGTAAGTTTAGCAATAATTATGTTCACTATTAAGTTTTTTCATCAGTTTGAGCTTGCCTCCATAAAGTAACATAGAACACACACTCGTTACATGCATAAGCCAGTGTGCCTATGTGTGTACTGTGTTTAGAGCACATTAGATAAAGACACTTAAGTCTACTACCTTTTCATAAAGTTACGATAACTTTTCTGTATGCATGTGTTGCCTCTAGTGCTTTAGGGGGCTGTATGCTCCAGTATATCCATACACAAGAATATAGGCCTAATAAGTAATAATTTGCCGATGAATGATTTGATGTCCTTCGAATTTCATTTGTATTTGTGTGTGTGTGTATGTGTATGTGTGTGTCTGTGTGTCCTCTGCAACCATGTTCCTTTAAAATAAAGTGTCCCAAAGCATGAGTTCTGCCACATGAATGTATTTTTATTTGCAAAAGTGTGTGCATGATAGTAGTTTACAGAAAATAATTGTACGTGTGTGTTGCACATTAGTAAAAATCTCTGCATTGTCCTGTTTTATTGTGAGTGTGTATATAGGTTAGAGTATTAGAGAGAGAAAGTGTGTGCGTGGGTGTATGTGTGTGTGTGTGTGTGTGAATGCATGTGTGCGGTGTCCCTGTTTTCCAGTGAAGGACAGAGTTGTGATGAGAGTAGAATGACCGTGGCTGGTGTCACATATTCAATAAAATAGTCATCTACGCTCATAAAAAACAAGGACGCTACATCTCCCATGGACAACAATGAAATACTGCTGTGCACAGTGGCAGCTGCAGCTGCGGCACACCTCTGCCCACCCAGCAACTATTCCCTTCATTACCAGTGATACTGGCTAGCCAATTTGCAACATCATATGACCTTTGATTGTCATTAGGAAAACAACAGTCATATGTACGAATACTCAACCCGAAAAGAAAATAATCAGGTACTCATTATTCAATTAATTCAGAACTGATCAATGCACTTTCTTCTCTCTCTGATTAACATTAGACAAGAAGAATTCAACATAGTTCCAGTTGTTTTGTGAGGTAGAAATCAAAGCAAATTAACATAATTTTACTGATGCACACTATTTGACTGCAGGTGATCTCTGGAAAGTACAGTGCAGGGAGACACTGCTTACATGTTTGTATATATTGGCTATAGAGATACAGTCACAGAGCTGGTGGTAAACTAAAACTGCATTTTTCTACCCAGAAATGCTTGTCAACAAACATACACCCATTGCTCACTTGCTTGCACACAAGCTGTTTGGGAGTGAAAAGACAATAACAGAGGAAAAAGCACTAAAAATGGGATCCATGTGAAACAATGTAGTCATCTAAAACTTCTACAAAATAAAATGTTTTTTTTTTTAAAGAAATGGACAATATGAATAAATTCTTCCATCAAAGTAGATGATATTTTACAAAATTTTATCAATCCTGTGTGTTGTGCTGGAGAATTTTTCAGTTTGTTTTCCAAAAAATTAAACAATGAATTGTTTTGTAATAATATTAAGAAATTGAAATGTGTGTTTTAGGACTGATAAAAAAATAAATTGAAAAAATGATATCAACTAATTATGAAATATGAAATGAAATCATATACTGGTATTAAGCAGACCTGCTTGTTGGTTTGCAAATTAACTGCAATAGCCCTAAGCATCAAGGTATGATGCCTTGCCACAATACAATAATTATGGAGGCTGACAAATTTGTAAAGTCTCATTATTTATCATCAAATTACCCAACATCATGTACAAAAATGTTTTCTATAATCTAATGAATGCTGTCAGGTCAAGAGGTTTACCTTTTTTCATTTCTCCTAAAAATGATATTCTACATCATGATATAACTATATAAATGATACATGATACACACACACACACAAAAAAAAAAATTGGCTTGAAAATAGTAAATACTGTTTGTCTGCTAGGGATGGTATCAGGCAAATTAACTCACGTTTGACAACATGTATGTAATATTATAGTTTCATTTTTTTTGTTGCATTAATCAGTAGCATTACATTAACAAATCAAATAACTTATAGGAAAAGTGACAGTCTTAGTGTTGAAGGTTGTTTGAATGTCTCATTTGCTGTTCAGTCTTACTGTTTTCATTGATCCTGTTTCCAGCAGTAAGAGGGGTCAATGATAAATCAACTGTGCAACAGTGCAACAACAGCTAGCAAACATGAAGTTTTACCCTTACCATAACCATAACCCTGAACACTAAAGAGCCACATATTTCAGTCAGGATCTGTTGAAGATGCTGTATATTAGTAAATTACAATTGTTATTTTCAAATTACACATGCATGCCTCAACTCCTTAATATATGATAATAATACTGCTGCAAGGTGGCTGTGGTTTTGTCTTACAACTCATGTTCATGTGTGTGTATGTACAGCTATCCCTACTGTCTGAGCTGGGTTTTGGAGGTGTTCTGCTTTACATTGACCCATGTGACGCTCCCCCTGGCCGCCACAATACCTGGCATCAAGCCTTCAGAGTCACTCTCAACCCTGGAGGAAACCCTGCCATTGGTGAGTGTATGTGGCTTAATGACCAAGTTGTGTTCTCGTGTATACACCTCCAACTACTTATTCATGTTTGAAAATATCACATTTTTTTATCTTCATACAATCAAAAACACCTCACTCTCCATCAAAACATTAAAAAAAAATGGTTTAATAATTGTGAAGTTGCATGGGATCATGGGATTTGTATTTAAGTCCTTATTAAACAGCCACCATTTTAGATAAAAAACAATCCAACTGACTCAGACAAAAATGTTACTTGTACAAATAAAAGTTTTGTTATTCTAGTCACGTTTGCCTTTCCATGCCATTTCCTGTCTCACTCACTGACTGGTGACTTAAGAAGTTTGTGACAGGACAACATGAAATACACCACAAGCTTGAATTAAATATTATTATTTTATTATTTTTTTAGATTGAAAATTATTAGGACATTTTGGATTGTGTAATGTAACTAAACAAAGTACCAAACAAGGATAAAGTCATAATTTGCATATTTAATTTGGAAATGTTATATATTTTAAATTTAACTGAATTTGTGTGCTTGCTTTGACAAAATACCAACTAGAAAATAATTTAGAAATTTATGCACGGAAGGACAACATCATATACAAATTGCCAGGATTTCATATTTATTCAAGGGTCAGGGGAAACTCTCCAGACCATCATACGTATTCCCCTCCTTCAATTCCTTGATTTTACAAATTGCAAGGGGAAAGAAGTAGCATCCTTGTTTAGGTAATTTTAAACAAGGATGCCAGGACTTAAAACCCTGCCCTCGAGCATTTGGACCAAATGACCTGCAGTGGCTAATCCCATTGCACGTACCCGTCAACACCGACCCGGACCAACAGATAAATTAAAATATCTCTTTTATCAAACCCAGATTAAAACACTTGTAGACAGTGTAAGCAAAACCTACAGGATTAGGAAAAATAAAACAAAAATTAGCATAAAAAAATGTATTAAAATTAAAAATTAAAATGAAAATCATCAGTTTGTAATTGCAGTTTGCCAACACTTCGTGGATCTTTAAATTTATACTAAGCTGTGATTTATAATAATAAAAATCAAACAAAAATATTAACACTTGGTTGTAAGATACTTTTTTTAATGATTAAAGAAAATATTTCCTATGGAATTAATCTCCCCCAAATTATGGAGGAAAATTACTTTATTTTTGTTAAAAAAATTTTATCCTCTGATAAAATTATTACCAATTATTAGTATTAATAAAAGCATGACATAATTCCATCACAGTTCTCTTTGGAATCTGCTCAGTGCTGTAACTTACTCACATTTCCTACCTTGGCCCAAGGCAGAGGACTTTATATCTCTTTATCTCTCTGACTCTTTTCTACTGTATTTAAATCACCCTCCCAAGATGGATGACCTCTCTGACACTCAGTCTTGTCCCCACTTCCTGTTTCTCTGCCCGGTCTGGCCAATAGGGACGTGTCATTACCGCTGAAGTATCTTTAGTCCTTGTAAGAGTCCCAGTACCACAGTGGCGAGACCCAGTAGAGCCCCAGCAGATGTCTGGATTGCTGTGTGAGCACGTGTAAGAATGTGTTTGTGTGTGTGTGAGAGAGAGAGAGAGAGAGAGAGAGAGTGTGTGGTGGGGGGTGGGGGTGGGGTGGTGGGGTGTTAAAGTGGAATAGAGAGAGCGAGAGAGAGACAGATGCTGGCTGTCTGGTCTCTCACCAATTGCAATGCTCTCAGGTCACCGGTGCTAATACAGCTCAGAAGAACAGAAGATGTGAAAGGACACCTCATTACTCATATCAGCCTTACTTTATCCAACTTCCAGGGTCTGCTGAGGCTAAATGTATTATTTTATTACAGAAAAGTATTCAAAGACATTCATGATAAAAGGAGATGTCTTACCACCGTGATCAATCTATTAAGGCTTTAAATTGGTATAAATCTGCTATTTCCAAGAATTTCATTAAAGATTAAAGAGCTTCACATTTTTCCTACTATACTCTTACAGCTTTAAGGCTTCTTTGTGCTTTTATTTTGCTTTTATAACCAAATCACAAGAGATTTTCACTTATTGATTCCCAGTAGCACATAATACAAGGTAGGAATTAAGGCGGTAAAATTTAAAAATAGTGACATTTCTCTAAAGTTACCCTCTTCAGGACTTTCAGGAATCAAACCCCATTGATGATACTCTAAAGATAATAATTATTCAATTATTCAATGCATGCTCCGATTGGCCCTTTTACATTGTTGTGTTGTTGGTAGCTACAGCATTTCAGTAGTCATCAACTACTCCCACATGTTTGTTGTTTACTAAACGAATTCTGATTGAACTAGATCCACTGCAAGCTTGTCTGAAAAGAAGATACTGTTTGACTGCAGTAACAAAGCCACAGCTTTCTCTCAGCGATAGCAGTAGTCTTTCCTTGCCCCTGCTGCCCCGTGACAAAAGCAAAGATGATGAATTAGCCTACAAGGATGCAGAGTGTCCACTAGTGGTTTTAAGAGTTGACGAGTCAATTAATTGACAACTCTGTGAAACACACACACACACCCACACGCACCGGTGTTTGTGTGTGTGGTGCCTGCTATTGATAGGTGTGTTGTTCTAAATATCTACACAGTCATTTGTTCATTTGTTTCAGCCCACATTAAAAGGTTTCTTGCAGTGCAGACATTTAAAGGTCAGGTAAACATCTGAGCATAGCTTTTAACACGAACATTTGATAATAAGCAATCTAAATGTGTAATGTAATGATAAAGGACCAGTATAAGGTAGTTTTTTTTCAGTAATTTGTAGATCATTAATGTCTGAGCTATTTCACTGTCTCAGGTCTGCATTTGCTTCTACATGTGTGCACTGGATGCAGACATTTCCCTAGTGTCACAGTGTAATGCCCATGAGAAACAGAATGAAACACTGCCACATCTGGCATCTGGCATAATAAGACTTCCATCTCTTTTTGCTGTCCTTTTGAATTTTTCAGAATCTCTCCATCGTAGCATAAAGTATGCAGCTTATGGACATTGCAGTTATTTTCATTTTTATGTCAAACTGCGTAAATATTTGAATGTAAAACTCACAGCTCTAACCATCATTACAACAATTCATCAAATATCCTTGAAATTACTGAATTGCACATGCAGGAAAAGTGTTTTTCACCAAGAATACAACTGTCATCACTGAAAGCGCAAACGCACTGTAGTTTGAATGCAAAGCAAGTTTGCATTGAAATTACTCTATGAATGTTATAAAACTAAAGGTCAAATGCATTTTTCAGTGAAATAAGACAAGATAAGTTGCGGCCATGATTTCAGAAATTTGCAACCTTATAAAATAAAACCTTATACAATCGTATTTTTTAAAACATGTCATTGCCACCTCAGTCATATATAATATTATCACATCTGAAGTCACTCATCTTGTGATTTTTTCCTTTTTTTTTAATTACATGCATGCTAGTGTGAATTAATTACGGTATGTGAAATATTTCACGTGCTACCTTTTATTTGATTGTGGGTTCCCTACTGCTTTCCACTAAATGTCAGCTGCCTTTCTTCAACTTAATCTTACAATGAGTTTTCACTGGATCAAGAAGGAAATTAGATCCATTAGTGCAAGAAAGTAAGCTAAACCATTATTCCATTGAAATGTCTTCACATCCTGCAAGAATATGTTCTCAAAAGAGCTCTACAACTATTGTGCTCTTTATTTTTATGTGAAGATACTGCAGTGTTGTATAAATCCTGTCTTTTCAGATTGTTGCAGGCTGGCTGTACTGTACATTAAATTCAGCATCAATGCATCTCCTGCTGAAGATAGAGAATAAGATAGTTAGACTTTGAGTCATCTCAGAGTGGGCCTGTGCTTCACACACACCCTGGTACAGAACAATCCCTCGCAATTTACTGAAATGTAGGCCATTATTCCACACTTTGTGTGCACTTAAATTGTGAGAACTGAGGTCCCGCTGTTCTGTGTGTCTGCTGAAAGGCTGTAGTGTTGCACCTGTTTTGCTAAGTCTAAAATGCTTCTACCTCTCAGGCTGTTGGTGTTGTAAGAGCTTTAAAACACAGTCAGTTCTCTGTGGTGTCAAGAGAACCTCTCTTTTCAAATTTTAAAATAAGATACAGGAAGCTGTCACGAACCCTCCCCGGTGGAAATGTTGTCAGTGGAAGAGCTGTTTAGAGTAAAATGTAATCCCACTGTTTGCCAGGGCTCTGTATAATGTTCCCCAGACTTTTCCCACCTCTCAGTTTATTGTTTGGACTTTGTTTTCTTCCTCTCTCCATCCTTTTCTCCTCCTTCCTCAGCTTGTTAATTTGACTGCTCCTTGTATCACGACTGTGTTTTTCATATCCTGCCTGCTGAGACAGCCACAGAAAATCAAAGCCTTTGCCATCTCATACATACAGTACATCTTTCCCAATTCTGTTATGTAGTATGTTATGTATATGCGTGTGCGTGAGTTTGCAGGGGTGTATTGTCTATGTTTTTCAAGAAGAACTGCCTGTGGTTTTGCATGCATAAACAACTATGATGTAAGAATTATGTGTGTTTGTTCATTAGCCCGCTGGTGTGTCTTGGATGGGTATGTATATATATTCATGTAGGCATTTTTATTGTATTTCCAACATGCCTGTGACTGTCACATGTAGCGTTGCAATATTGAAAACAGAAAAAAAAAATCTGGTTGTCTGATGCGTCCTGCAGAGCCCATGGTGTTTGGTTAGATATCATCGGCAGGTGTTCGTTGTCAGGTTTACTCCACGTAGCTCCAGCATTCATCTAGTTTGATATGCACCATGCTGCTGTAGCATTCATTTATTCTTGGAAGAGATGCCACCGCTCAGATATTCAAGCTTGCCCTATAGCTCTCCCGACACTTGGTATAAAGCTGAACCAGTGCCAACAGAAAAGTCTGTGCCTCCTGGAGACACATTAAAAATGACTGAGTGTAAAAACATTCTTTGCAACTTTGTTTGGTTTGGTTTGGTGTATAAAGGCTTTGTTAGCGGTTAAATTTGGAAAACATAGATGAACAGCTTGATTTTTAGGCACACACAAAATAAATAATGTGCTGTGGGGAAGGGAGAGCACACACTGAGAGGCACTGGGTGAAGTGCATACAAGGAACACATTAAAAGAACAGGATCAGACCACATGCATTCAACCTAAAAATATGACATTTCAGCCTATGTCTGCTTAGAGATCAGGCTCAACACAGAGCTCATGATCGAGGGCTGGACAGTGGGCGTATGAAGATCTAGAGTTATGAGACCAGAACTTGCCTCCTGCATCCTGATTGTAGTCTAGGATAATAAAACACTAAGGTCAAGGTAGCTGGTTCGTAACCCTTTTTTGGCTTGTAAAGTCTTAAAGTTGATCCTGATTCATGATCCCATAGTCTATTTCAAAGTGATTTTTTTTCATTGTTTCAGTTGTTTATGGATAAGAGAAGCTTTTTAATAATCACAATAATACGAGTGATGAAGTTAAGATTAAATGCCCTTTCAGAGACAACATGACTGGGGCTGTGCTTGCCACTGAATTCAGCTTAATTTTACTTTGGGAACATGCTCGCCAAGCTACTGGGCTGTCATTGGGAAATATGAGCCACTGGAAAAATGTAGTTCAAAAGTGAGGGGTGCTGTTGTTGCATTGGCTGAAAAGCGCCTTAGGGGAAAGTCTGGGAGGAAGATTTTTTTTTCCTGCCGTCTTTACACTAAGATTAATTTAGTCACCAACTGTGTGAGCCCAAAGATGGAAACCTCTGTTTTAGGTTCATGCCTTAATCAAGGTCCAATCTAAACCTCACCTTATTCGAGTACTTTAAGTTTCAAGTGCTTTGCTTAAGCATGCAAACAGCAGCAACAACAACAACAACAAAAATATTTGTTCTGTAGTTGTTATATGTTGAAAATGAAGGACACAGCTAAATAACTACTTACATTTCTACAGAAATGGTCAATTTTTAAGATTTAATAATTAATTTCATTTGATTAAAATTGTTTCTATTTTAAAAAGAAATTCTTTTTATGTCACATATTTGCTGTTGCAAATTCAATTTTTCATTATAGTTCTTGGGTGCAGTGTTGAACTTTACCCACAAGGGACACTGAGATGATACAATGAGCTGAACAGTATCACAGCAGCAATATATATATATATATATATAAATATATGTATTCTGTTTTGACAATATAAAAATGAACTGTATGCAGCAATATCACATGTTCCTTCTGCAATGTACTCTATGCAGTGCGTGATTAATCATGTTGCATTGTGTTGAAAGTTGAGCTAGGGTCTTCTTATCTGCTGGATGACTCTGCCTTGTGTCACAGTGGCTGCATTGAGGAGAATGAATGAGAAGTGCTTCTGTCAGTCTGAACACAGGCATGGGAAGTATTAAAAATGTGGGTGAAACAACTTAATGGAGGGCCTGGGCTCTTTTAAACAGAGTAAATGTCATTTCCTGGATGAAAATGCATTTTTATATGTGACTAATACTTTTATCTGCAAGAGCATGATAAAACATATGGGTACTTTTGTAATTGTATGTATAACCGACTGGCTCCAGTCAGATCGCATGCTTGAGAATATTAAAAGCTAAAAGTACAGAAAATGATTCAAAGGCTTGATCAGAGGATTTCTTTATGCTTGCATGCGATTGCAGTTTCTATGAAATCAATTTTTGTTAATGTTATAAAATCAACAAGTTAAGTGCGAACACATTTGAGGTCAGTGTGAACTCTGCAAACTGCAGTCATCTTCCATTTATTTGTGCAACTTTGAAAACCACCAGGCATCACTGTTAATTGAGATCTGACAGCATAGTCAATCAGCGAGATAGCAGAGAAAATGTGGTATGGGATTTCACTCATTGAAGCATCTCTCATAGAGCAAGCGGATTGATTTACCTAACAGAGCTTTGGAAATAGCGTCAGATGCAGACTTTTAATACGGTAAAAGTATAAAGGGCCAAAGTAGTTAAATAAGTCCCACTCTCACACAATGGGTCTGTTCTCTATTTAGAAAGGAATAGCTTAATAGATACTACAGTACAGAAGACAGGAATACCAGGTTTTGCAGGGTGTCTAGAGCACACTAGCATGATTTGACATCAGATTCAGACAGCCAAGTTTGAGAAAAGAGACATGCATGCAATATTTTTTGGATTTAGCAAATGCATTTGGTTCATAGCCACACAGCCTTATTTGGGAGGCATTCAATTATTTTAGAGTGCCTCTAGTAGTTGTTAATTTAGTAAGAGCATATTTCCAAGATATTAGACTGTGCTTAAGTAAAACAGGTTTCACAACAGGTTGGCAGAGGCTAGAAATAGGCATTATGGCAGGGTGTACGATTTCTCCATTGGCATTCGCAATAGCGATGGAGGTAATTATTAGAGCTCCTAAGCAGGTTGTAGGTGGAGAGAGGCTGCAGGATGGGATGTGACTCACACCAATTAGGGCCTACATGGATGACATGGCATTGATAACTACAACGGTGCCATGTATGAAAAGAGTACTTGAGAGACTTAATAAAAAGTTAAAGTGGGCTAGTATGAAAATCAAGCCTAGTAAGTCTAGAAGTATCTCAAAAAGAAGAGAGAAATAAAGTGATAGAAAGTTTGAAATAGATGAAGAGGAAATTCCAATAATTAGGGAAAAATCAGTAAAGAGTCTAGGTAGGTGGTACAAGGCAGACTTGAATGATGGAGAACAGGTAGTGCAGTTTTGGAGGGATGTTGTTGAGGAACTGGATAGAACAGGTAAATCAGGGCTTCCAGGAAAGTTGAAGCTGATGTGTCAGCAGTTTTGATTTTTTCCCAGGTTGATGTGGTCACTGTCTGTATATGAGATTCCATTATCTGCTGCATAGAAAATGGAAAGATTAGTTAGCTTTTACATTAGGAAGTGGCTAGATGTTTAAGTACTGTGGCACTGTATGGGAAAGGCATACTTCAGCTCCCAGTATCTAGTCTAGTGGAGGAGTTTAAATGTACTAAGGTTAGGACAGTGCTCCTGTTAGCTGGGAGTAAAGATGTGGTGGTTAGTAAGGTGGTTCCAAACCCAACCAAGGGGAGAAAATGGAATC
>JAPZDV010000021.1:2341853-2377253 GCA_029814665.1 Acanthurus lineatus
GTGTCGTGGGACCAACTAGATGAAACACTGGTGAAAGGAGGTTCCCACCTGATGACCCCAAAGACATGTTAGTTATCACTGCTCACTGGTCAATATAGTTATCTTTAGGGCACATAGGGCAGGCCGCAAGGTTGTTCTTAAATTTAGGGAATTATTCACTGAGTCTGGTCCATTTTTTGCAGCACAAGTTTCTTGTGTTTACTTTGAACTATAACCCATGAGTCTGAATGCAGTTGTATTCAAATTTGAACTATAAAAATTCAACCTGATTTAAGCAATCTTGACTGTTAAATAGAGAAATAATGATATATTGTATTGATTCTTTTCAGATATAGATAATGGTAGACAGTCCCTTTGTGTGCAGCATCATTAGTGGTGCAGATGCTGATTTGTGATGTGTTTTTGTCCTTCATAACAATGGGGCCATCTTCCTGAAAGACATGCCATTCTCCAGACTCATGAGAGCAGAACACAAGGGAAAATGACACTGTGTTCTCCCTTTGTAGGAAAAAAAAGAGAAAAATAATTGTTTCTGGCACCTTTTTCATATCAGTCACCTTGTTTCTTGCCAAGTTGTTGCCCCTGGTAGTCAGGCAATTTCCTCTGTTCTTTGAAAGTAGAGGCCATGTGTGAGATTTGTCTATCACAGATTTCTTTCCATATCCCCTTGCTGTGCTTAACAAATGAGAACTGCTGGTCATCAGCATGGGATTACTCTGTATGTGGTGTCTACTGTGCTATACACCACTGCTTCTGTGTATGGCCTTGATTGCATAATTGTGTTAACCTTAAGCATGCAGCACCTCTTCCTTAGTGCTCCTCAGATGATGTAGCCAAACAGAGAAGGTTCAAACAAATTTCCTCATGTTAATTTTTGAACTAGTTTGCAGAGAGGTACTTTCACCAGGTCTCTTGGGTTATTTAGAAACCTCTGCTGGATTCAGATGAAGCCAATGAATGAAACGTGTAGTCATTAGCATATTTATTTAAATACAAGGTTGCTACAAGACATCTTTTCTTCTCTCTTTTTTTTGCCTTTATATTGGCAATCATAGCCATGACAACAAATGGTAATATGAATAGAGGAATGGAGCATTGGTTTGGTCCTCTGTTGGATGTAAAAAAAGTGTGATTAGAGTGTATGTGCTGTTACTCCTGTGGTGATGGAAGAACAAAATAGGTAGTAGTCCATAGTCAAAAGAAGACAGCGCTACTAAAGTTGCTTTATATTAGGAAAAAAATGGATTTGGTGGAAACATAACTATGGGTGGATCGTTAGAGATGGCAACCTTTTCCAGTCCAGAAAGTGTTGTGTTTTTATACAACATGAAACTTATAGAGAAGTGGTCAAGGTTACTTCTATCATACTCCCTGCATGGGCAGATAACACTGCTTTTTTGAGCTGCCTAACATGGTTGGAAGTCTTGTGGTAGATTTAATGCTGAAGAGCAAACAACCTATCTCGTGCTTTAAATAACCATTGACTTCTTCAGTATTTAACCAAAGAGCATAAACTTGCCCTGACACTAATGAAGTGATTTGACTTGCTTAAATACAACCAGTTCTTTCGTTGGTAAAAGCACATTCTTTAGAGAAAATAAAAAAAAACCCAAACAATCTTCTTTATTTTGCACCCAGACTATCAATTAATCTAGCAAAGGTGGTGCTCCTGATGCACCTGCTCCATCTACTTTAGACCATATGCTTTAGATCATTTAAATAGGCCCCGAAAGGTGCTGGTAAATCAATATTATGTTCACAACTTATTTTGGCTGTGCACCCCCCAGGTAGCCATAAATCAGATATGGCAGGTTTTAGACAGTATGAGATGTTCTGCATACAGTGCCAGTGCTTTAAAAATAATAGCTTGTGTCAGTATATGTGCATAGTAACAGCACCAGTTTAAAGTTAGGGAAAGATCATGGGTATGATTAATGAAAGCAAATGTTAACTTGGGGTCTGTGCTTGAACCTGAGGCCAAGTCACCTGCATGTAAGTCAGTTTCATCATCCACCACCTCAGCCCCTGCAACCTAACTTTGATCTGTCTAACTACATAAACAGCACACGGCATCTTGAATTGATACTGAATGTACATAGTGACTTAAATTGCAAAAGAAGAATCAACCAAGATGACTTTAAATTTTAAAATGGTTCATTTAGATGTAGCCTGTGTAAAAATAACAGCAGAAACTTAACTACTCCATCTTAAGAGATAATGGATAGTTGAGTTTGAACAAAGTCAGAATGCAAAAAAAAAGTTGCATTAACAGTCTGTTTTGCATTATAGGGGGAACATTCCTCTTTGGCTGCTTGAATGTTATATTAAAACACCAAACTTTATTATTCCTTCATCATTCCTCCATGAGCTTTGTAACACTGGTTTTCAGATGTTAATGCCCATGCAGCAAAAATCTCAAAGTCATTTGGATGGCAGTTAGCATCCTATAAAGTCAAACTTTACTCCAATTTATTTCAGTTTGAAGGCAATTTAATCAGGATAACGTCGGAGTCAGCCCACGCAATTCTCAGCCTGCTAAGAGTACAAGTTTTCAGTATTAAGTGAAAGTATCACACTGCACCTGACCTTCTCATCTTGTTTCAGGGTGAAAACAAACTTTGAGTGAGTTCTCGTCAGGAATTAGCCAACACAGTTTTCAGGAAAAAGTACTTTCTCTGTTCATTCTGCTGAGAGTTGGACTTTGTTGGATTCATTACAGTTAATTGGCTGTTTAGTGGGACACTGGTGAACACTTCAGTGTGGGAGCTGTAGCATTAGCATCCGCACAAGCTGAATTATGCATGGAGGTTAAAGCTTCTGAAAGCTTCTCCTTATGATTTATTAATGTCTGCTTGCAGATAGGAATGGATTAGGTCTGTGGGAGGGATACGAAACTATGACACATCCACAATGGTCACAGTTGAGTTATGTTACAAAACCAGATGGAATCAAAGCCAAAATGATCATATTATTCCATCGACTTCCAACGTTTGTGAAACAGTGGGTCCTCACAGAATTTAAACTTTCATAAATTGTGTATGAGAGAGACTCAACAACTGTGGGGAGACAAATGCATCACTGTGAGCGGCTCTGTTCAGCCCAGCAGAGGCTAACGGCTTTATGGTATGGCCTGCTTTGATTTCCATCTTTATTGATTGGCTGACTAGCTAAACAGCAGCATGGTTCAAAAAAAGCTTGTGGTAGAATTCAAACACTGGAAAGGTTTAAGATTTTTTTTTAAATAAACTTTGCATTGTTACTGTTTGCCAAGATCAAAGGCTTTGCCCTCATTAAGTGGATCCTACTGTGACATGACTACATACACACAGTGAACAATCTATGTAGAATCCATAATAGTATCAAACAGGTTTACACAAGAAAAATACAATGGGCCCTATCTTACACTTGCACCTGGCGCAAGCGCAGGGGTTTTAATTTATTCAGGGGAGTGTCCAGCTTAACCTTTGCTGTCTTGCTCCAGTAACAGCAGAGGTATCCTGCTCTTTCCCGCCCAATGCACCACCGGTGCACAGCCGATGGTTCTATCAGCCGTATAGAATCATCTCATCAATTCATGGGTGTTTCATGGGTGTTTCTTTGGCCAAAAATGCAATAACTAATCAGAGAGTCTGCTCTTATAACCTTTAAAAACTGGTTGCGCCGTGCGCCAGTGGCGCAGGAGGCTTTGCTATCTTACACCCAGCGCAAACGTAAACAGACGGCTGAATTACAAGGATTTATTTATTTATCTATTCATTCATCCATTAATTCAAGGGGACAGGGACAAAGCTCAATAAACGTTTTGTGTCAGACAGCTCTCAGCTAATTTACCCCTTAAGTCAAATCATTTAGAAAGCAAACATTTCCATATTTTGTCAAACCCTTTTGTACCATACATTGTTGCCTGCACAGGCAAATGGGTGTGTCTATCTATGCGGGCATGCACATACCTAATAATTAAATTCATTTTGTGAATGGAATACATATGGTTATTAACGGTTGAATCTAATAACAACAAGCGACAGAAAGAAAAACAGTCCTTCAAACAAAGAAAGGCAATCAACAGTGAGGAGACAGATCTCTTGGCTCAGAGTTCATGTTATAGATAATTATTATTTAATCCTTGCTTTTCTGATCAAATAAATACTTTGACACAAACACTGAAGTTGCTTTGGCTGTCAGCGACTGATCTGTTAAAAACGATCTGACAGCTGTAATCCCATCCTGTCCATTGAGATTAATTTGGCAATATGATCACAATAATTCCTAATTTATTATTGATGCAAGGGGGAAAACCTTCACATAAATAAAGGTGTATGTGAATCTTGGCCAAATGCAAGATACACATACTCCTATTAGCACAATGTTTCCTTCAAAATTTATACTTAGTAAAGTTAGTAAAGTGTACTTTGAAAATATTTTTGATTACTATGTCTAAAGCACACTTAGATATTTTATGCTGCTGAGAGGCAAAAACAGAAAAGAACAGTGTGTGTGATTGTGGAGAAATGTGTTAGCATGTTGGCCAGCTGCACCGTATCTTACGGTACAGGCTGTTTTACGTTTGCACCTTGCACTTTAGACCAGGTTCGGGCTGGTCTAAGTGCAAGGCACAGTTGACTCCAGTGCGCCAGGTACAGGATAGCAAAAGTGATGAGCCACGCCTCCATTTTTCCCTCAGACCTCCCGCCCTTCGGCATACAGACTAGGCGCAAGTGGGAAAAATGGGGGCCTACATAGGGCCGTTGGGCCGTATGAGTTCCAGTTGTGATACCTGAATCTATATAAACTGCTTGCATCCTATGATAATCATAAAGCTGCTAAAGGTTGCATTCAGATATTTAAACCTTTTGTAATTGTTCTGTGATTATAGCTTTCTTCAAAATGCTTGAATGAAATAAGAAAATGACCATCGTGGTCTTTTTTTAAAATGCCCCATTCCTCCAAAGTTTGATTTGTTTTTGTTTTTAGACAAAGGGACATTGAGATGTCTTGATCTGGACTGGTTCTGCAGTCACTGTTTTATTCAGTTCACATAAACTTTATACAGATTATACAGACGTCAGCTGTAAGCTTGCTAGAAACGTACAAATCGGCTGTATGTGTGTGCATATGACAGCTCATCTTCTGATGGGTCTCAGAGCTCACTGGGAACTTTATTTTTTTTCTAGTAATATCCTTCAGTCTCTTTGTACTTTTATGAAAGTGGTTCAGATAAACTGGATACTGTATTTTTTAGTTTAAGCTGAAACATTTTCAGGTCACACCAACATGTTTCAGTCTTCACTTCAGTCTCTTGACTTTCTAATAAAAACACATTATGTTTAAAACTGACTTGCACTTTGTCTGAGCACACCTTACAATGAAAAAACATCGGTGGATTGTGTAGACATCATAAATATTATAGGTGCAAGTACTTGTACAGTTATTCCAAATTACCTCAAGAGAAGTAAAAAGTAGCTGCACTGAACTTTAAGTGGGGAAAATTGTCATTCTCTTGAAACGCTGATCCCACCTAACATCACAGCTGGGTTGTGGTCAAATTCAGTGTCAAATACTACACTTCCCGTTTGGGGGCTTCCTGTAGTCTCCAAGCCAAAGCCAAGAGAAAATGTCCACGAGAAGACTGTCAATAGGTTTTTAGACAAGCAAATTAGAAGTTTTCAACCAGGTTCTCATACTGAGGTGCCTGAGCTTTAAATGTAGACTGTAATCTGTGTTTTTAATCATGCTGCAAGTACACATAACGTACAGCCTTCAGCTCACTGAGCCAGGAGGATCCCCCTCACATCCTCAGACTTCATGCTATAATCCCCTCATACTGTCACAACAGCTAAATCTGCCACCTGTGTCATACAGGATCCTATTATCTTCCTTTTACAATCTAAACACCACTGGAGCTGCCTGACTCCATGTGAGAAAGACAGACAGGTACATCCTGTTTCATATTCCTGTCACACTGGCTTTGCTGAACTTTGCCTTCCAGCCTATTTCACGGCTGATCCATCATGCATGTCAAGTGTGTCTGTTTAACCCACTAAAGGACAGAGTTGGCCTTCATTATACCACTTCCTGTCTCCCAAAATGCTTTGCTCTCCAGTTTTGGTCCTGATTCTGGTGTGTTAGGGTTTCGTGTGTGTGGGTGTAGGTGTGGGTGGTTGGAGGATGTTGGATGTGCAGCAGAGCTTCAAATTGGCTCTCCTTGCCTCATGCGGAGAGTCGCGGTTTTGTGAGGTAATAGACATGCAAATAATACGAGGTGTGTGCATATATTTCCAGGCAGCGTTGCGTCTAGCCACTCGGTCAATAACATTATGGAAATGTGCCGCGGATTCTTTGGGTTTCACTGTTTGAGTTGGATAACAAGGCAGTCCAATGAGCCTGTTAGCGCGGCGACAGTGACAGAATGAGGTGTTTGTATTGTCACACACTGTATCACAGCATACAGCAGGAGGGAAAGAGAGACGGTGTATTGTAGACACATAAAGAAAGGCGGAGAGAGAGCAATGGAAGGGATAGAAAGTGATCAAAGTTGTACGCCCCTTCCCTCTGTTTACTCCATTTACCAAAGGAAACATGTGCAAACATATTTTCCCTCTCATTTTGTGTTCTCACTTTTTTTTTACTGTCAAAGTTTCTGTTTGTTGAGTTCAACTGCTCATCAAAACTGCAAAACCAACATCACACTGCAGTGTGAATTCACTCTGTGCTTGCATAATTGAGTTTTCCATACTACAGTTTAGTTCTCGCATCAGTGTGTGCACTTAAACGCAGCATCTCGTGCTCACTTGAAGGGATGGTATAAATAGTGTTCAGCACAGCCTCAGTCCTGTTGATTTTAAGATTTAACAGGGTGACAAATTGAGATATGGCTTATGTGGAGCATGTTTGCTTAATTGTGTTGACATAATTATTGCCATTCTCAAGACAATTTCTGTGCCCGAAGAAGGTTTTTGTGCACCATTTTGATGAGCATGTGTGAAGAATAGTGTCCAGTGGGAAATTTGAACATCTGTGTCTCACTGCCTCACTATGCCCAGGAGAGAGCTGAAAATAGATGGTTTGCCTATAAGGGATCTGCCTCGGCAGGTTGAATATCAAAAGAATAAAAAATGATATAACATATGGTTAACCTGGCAATTACTTATACTTTTGTATAGCTGCAGCTTGCACTCATTACACTTGAATGAAACTGTTCCCAGTAATTATGTCGTCCTTCATGGGAGAATGAGTCTAGAAAAAATAAAAAATAAATAAATAAAACAGAGGAATGGCTCCTTTCAGGACATCACGGGCCTCATGAGATTGTGGGACCTCCTGAGTGAGCTCAAATAAAAGGACAGCACACACAAACTGGCACTGAACAAAAAAGCAAGTATATTGTTTATATGTTCTTTACATTTTGATGGTGTGGCTTTAATATTCTTGTTTTTTCTTAACTCTAGTAATACAATTAACTAAACTTCATGGACATACTTACTGTTAAAGAAAGCAACCTGACTTAATTCTGCAACCACACAATAAGACATATTATATTTCAGACATGTATAATTATTCAAATCTGCAAACTCAATCACCATCAATAATGTTTATTTGTAGTGTTTGTTTAGTTTGACCTTTTCTAAAACTGTTAACTGAGTGCTTTTAGTCATAAATTCTGGAACACTAATTAATAGAAGGTATGACACTGAAATATTAATATGGTCAGATAAAAGCTAGCCTTGGTTGCACAAACATTTTGTTAGAAGTACACGTCCACCTTGACTGAGCTTAAAGAAAATCCAGGGTCAGAGTTTCAGGTTCTTCTCTCCAGTACTAAAAATGAGTAATGGGACAAAATAAGACAAGTGGAGATAACATGATACATGAACACTAGATGGTATTTTGTATTTGATATTCTCTGAATATCTCTCCTGAGCCGTTGTTCTCCTGTTTGCGCTCAACAGCCTATAACAAGTCTGTTTTTCCTTCATGGGGTTTAGTTTCCTCTCTCCGCAAAGTAACCTAGATTGAATGGCAATAAGCATTGAAGCAGAATTAGTAACCAAACCCTCTATCTTCGCCGCAGTTGCCTCTTCTGGCCAATTAAGCTGTATTTTATTCCCGCTCCTCTCTCTGCCTCTATCGTTTCTGGCCCTTGCTCCCTGCAGCTCATTTGGGATAAGATAGACACTTAAGTCTGGCCAAATGCAAAAGTGTTTTACCCAACAAGGATTTGTTGTGACCACGACCGTGCAGCTTTGCCCCCCAGGCACACAAATTAGTTCCTATTTGAATGTGCAATAGGGAAAGAAAGGATTACTGAATGGTGTGTCGGCTGTCAAAGACATTTTTTCTCTCCAGTTCTTCTTCTCTTTCCTGGTCTTTTCTCATGTCATGTCAGTCGGTGCTGTTATCATTATGATTCTTGGCTTTGATTCAAGTGGCATGACCTGGACTCTTCAGATGAAAAAAGAAAAAAGTCGTTGAAAATTTAAGTTTGATGTTTGAAGCAAAGATCAAATGATATGGAAAAATCCCCAGTGGTGCCACTTTGTAGCATTTAAATTAATTCACCCTGCAGATTTCAAAAAATCCCCTCTGTTAGCTCTTTTCACTCCTATATGCTCATGTGGCATTTTTGATCCCACTCAAGCCCATTCCTTTTACTTGTCTGTGACTTCTTGGGGTTAACAGAAAGGCAAGGTAAGACAAGGTAACTCTATTTGCACTCTATGCAGCTTAAGATCTTTAGACATTTGACACTTTATTAGGTACAGCAATGTAAAACAAATGCAGCCTTTGCAGTGGTCAAACCCTAAACCTTTCCGTCAGGGAAGATAATAAGGTTCAGTTTTTGTTATAGAGAGGTGCTGATTCACCTGTGTGATAAATTTTCTTATTAACAAAAAATATTAAGCGGAGCTGAAGCAGATTAAAATGTCAAAGTGGATGATCCTGTGACTGAATAAAAAGTCAAGGGACATAGAAGTTGATACAATTTAACTTTCAAGAAGACAACAAAGATGTCTGAACAAATCATTATATTATTATTAGTAGTAGAAATAGTTGTAGTAGTAGTAGTATTGGCAGTAGTAGTAGTAGTATTATGTGGTACTTGTTTAGGAGTCTTTTCTCTCACAGAAGTCATTGGGAGGAATGTGTGTATTAAGTAGTTGGAGACCTTGGTCCACATTACACTCTGCATTTTTTAAAAAGACATATCTTCACCATGTGTTAAAGCCATAAACTGGCGCCATTTTTATTTCTTGCTTGGTCAGAGGAAGCTAGTCTTGAGGAAGCTAGAGAATATCCAAGCTTAATGGTGAGGAACCTCATCAGATAACAAGGGTTACATCCATTCAGGGAATCTATCACATTTCAAAGGCCATTACAACACGCAGGGAGGGGCACTTGAAGGCTGTGAAACAATGTACCGGTGCTGCCAAAAGCTGATCATTTAATTGGTTTCCTTTAAACTGGTATGAAAATATTCAAGTAATATTGAATATGTAACAGTGGTGTAAAATAATGTGGGTAAATTTGACGAAAAACTTTGCCCAGAGCCAGATGAGGTCAGCTCTTCATCTACACTTTGCAACTTTAAAAACTGCTATAAATCTTCAAGTAAACACAATGGAATCTTAAAATAAACACTAGATGCTCTTATGAGTCTATTGTGAGTGAGGATTATTGCATTTTACCACACGAAGTACATAAACAGAGCTGGTCCCAGGGAGCAACTGAACTCTCTCAGTCAGGCACTCATTTTTATACCATTTACAGACTCCATCTTTTGTGGGCATTAAATCAAGGTATAAGAATTCTGGCTCTGACCCAGAAATCTTGATTCCATCATTTACAACTTTCTTGGTACCAATAGCTATTATTCAGTGATGTTACTTGGTGGATCTATATATTTAATGTGATTCAATCAGGAAATATTTCCTGTAGAATACAAAAAAAAGGGTGTGAAGTTATCCTGCAGTATTTAAAATGTACATGTCAAAATCTATCAAAATTAGTTATCAATAGGTGTGTGGTTCTGTAACAATGAAATACAACGGTCCAAGCTGATTTATGAACAACTAACATGCACATAGTTAAAGCTAAGATGATGTTTCAATCAACTACAGTCACTGTAACATAAGCACTTAGTGTAGGAAAGGTATAAGATCAAAGAAAATAGCAACTGGTACAACAAACACAATGGTATGCACCTAAAGAATGTTCAAGTCACAGTTTTAGAATTGCATACCAAGAGAAATAGCCTGGACCCAGATCAGAGACTCCACCCACTTCCCTGAGTGGACTTGATTCTCTTGGTCTGAGATTTCTTTAGCTGAAAAATAATCATCCAATTAGAGCCAGGGGTGAGGAGCCTAGGGCGGGACTTATGCAACAGCCAAGCTCTGGGACAGCACTGAAGAGGACTAAACATAATTACAATGGTAACCTCAACAGATAAGAAAGACACTGGTAACGTGATTGACAAGTGTGTTTTACATAAACGACAAGTATTTTTAATATTGCTGTCATGTTGTTTATGTCAGTCACTCTTCTCAAAATCAGTGACAGAATCAGCACCTGAAAAAGATTTTAAATTTAGGCCGGCAAGTCCATCTCTGGTAATTGGTTAGTAAAAATGTCAAATCCACCCCTCTAGAATGGCTTAAAGTGTAGGTAGTGCCAGACTAGGAGAATTAAGTCCGTTCAAGGAAGTGGGCAGAGTCTCTGGTCTTGGCCCAGGCTACAAAGAAATTGTATCAAACCTTACTATAATCAGAGATATCTTAGCCTCTGTAATCACATACATGTCTTATTTTCTTGTGTTTGTCAACCGATGCACTTCGGGATTGATGGGTTCACATACACAGAGCATGATCAGGCACAAGAGATATGAGGGGAAAAATGCAAAGGCCATGGCTTTTTTTTGCAGAGGCCAAGGTTTTCACAATAATTTTGAATATCATGAATAATTTTAATGCAGAAAAGAAAGTCAACTTACCTATTATTTAATCAGCAATTATTGCCAAGGCTACAATCTGAATCAGTATTTCGTTAAAGATAAATGCTGATTCTCTAGTTTTCTCAACCTGGTCCTATCCATTTTTTCTTTGATCTTTTTAATACTTTAAGTCTCTCTTTTTTAAGATTTAAATTGCAAATATTCACAAGTTTCCATTGTATTTAAAGCATCTTTATTTTGGAGCAGAAGGGCTATTTTGATAATGCTACCTGTTTCAAATTATTTCAGTAAGCTAATTCACTGAATGAAGTGGGCATTATTGTAGCTGCAACCCCCTCTTTCCAGAAGGATGTGAAGTTAAGGGTTTGCAGATGCTGCTTAATAAACCGAGAAGCATTTTGTCTGAAACATATTTACATTCTTTAATATGTAATTCAAAAGGGGGTGGGGGCTTGCAAACAAAATGTGGAATCCTGCAAAAACAATGCTGTTTTGGTGTTAAGGCCTGCTGTGTTTTTTTTTCTCCTCTCTCTCAATATAAGAACACTGTTCTTCTCAAGTGTTGAGACAACTGAGCCAGTGAGGTAATAAAATAATAATGACTCCGCTGAATAAAAAAGAATTACTCTTGACGCCAGTCAAACACATTGCAAAATGATGCATAATCCATACACGGCTTTTAGTAATAGTAATAATAATATATTTAATAATAATTTTATTTGATTAGCCCTTTAAAAAAGGGGGGTTTACATAGTGCTTTCACATAGGGAAAAAAAAGGCTTATACATGAGAACGAAGCAAGAACATGATACAAAAGAACCAAAACCCAAATAGCAAAAGAACCCATAACAAAACCAGCTAACATGATTGACCAAAACATCACTGAAGTATGCAGTGGAAGATTCTGTGTCAGTTTCATCCTAGTGCAGCTTTTGATGGAAAGGAATATGTGGTCAAAAAAATAAAAATAAATAAATAAATGAAATAAGTTCCACAATCACCAGGGGGGGAAACTCATAGGTGAGTTCATGGTAGTGTGACCATGCTCCCTTCGCAGGGCAGGATGCTCCAGTAGTTTAGCTGGTTAAATGCAGGTTCATAGGGTTGGATCCTTCTCACACACACTCACACACACACTTAAGCATCTCTGGGTAGGACACTTAACCTCACACCCCAACCAGAGGCAGGAAAGAGAGGAAAGACACTTTCTCTCTTGGGGTTGAACAAAGTCTGTCAAATCAAACAGTGTGTGTTTATCCCTCTCTGGCCCATTCCCCCTGTCTGTCAGTGTCATTATGTCCTTTTATCTCTCTCTCTCTCTCTCTCTCTCTCTCTCTCTCTCCCTCTCTCTCCCTTTCTCTATCCATAAGCAGCTTTAGAAGCACCACTCTGAGTTGAAGCCACTAGCCGAGCATGTCTTCCCTCCGGCTTACATACCAACTGCAGTGGGTCAGACTCTTTAATTGCGCGCCTGTCTATATAGCAAGATAGTCCTTACAGTAGCCACTTGTCTTTACTGCAGGGATTAAATCCACACTCTGTAATTGCAATGCAGTGGTGCCCTCTTGTGAATCAGCATTACTCCACTGCTTGTTTTGTTTATGCTTTGATTCAGCATAGTGCAAATCAGTGATTTAGAGGGACAGAACTCTCTACACAAGAGTCTTACATCCTACAGGTTATATCCATGTTTTTTCTTAAATTTCTGTGTTTGTATTTATTTCTTTTAAAGGTCTTAAGTTTGAATTATAAATAGGGGTTTAACACCTTTCAAAGTGGTCATGAGAAACTGGAAACAACTTCCTCTTGCTTAAAGACAAAAGGTTTCCCAAACATTGTCCTTTCCCATATTGGTGTAACAATACAAAACTCAGACAAGGAAAAAAAAAGGAACAGTTATTTGTACACAAAAAACTGAATTTATTTTAGGAGCACGCATTTTTCAGCGTATAGTAACTTGAATGTACTAGGAACAGATGCAAGCTCAGTGGGTAGGGCAGGTTACTTATTAGAAGCTTGCTGATATGATCCCTGACTCCTCCTGTCTGCATGTTGGCGTGTCCTTGGGCAAGAACTGAGCACCTCATTGCCCCTGATGGTTGTTCCATCAGTGTATGAATGTGTGTATATGAGTTCCAGATGAGCAGGTTGGCACTTTGTAGTGAAGTTACCTGCCGTTAGTGTGTGCATGCGTGTGAATGGGTAAATACTGACTTGTGTTTTAAACACTTTGGATAGATTAGAGACTAAAAAAGTGCAATATAAATGCAGTCCATTTGCTATTTAATTAACAGAAACCAGAGCAACTTAAAGTTTTGTGTGCTCCAATTATTGAAAAAACATCTTTATCTTTACCCTACACTGCTATTCAACCAGTGTCTGCTTATTGGTTTTAAGGTTTTCATTAAAACTGAGTCAAATGGAATATCATTTTGGCAGCACTGAAAATAAAATTAAACACTGAGTAAACTAAACAGCAACATCTCCTTGCAGACAAATTGCCTGTGTAAGTTTGCGTCAACCAAAAATTAACTACCGAATGAATAGCTTCTTTGAATTTTAAAGAATTTCAAAGGCCTCTGGTTTTGGAAGAATATGTTGCTGTCAATTTTTTAGTCTTTAAGAACTTTGTTTATTTTTTTGCAGAGAATTCAAAATATGTTGTGAAATGCAACATCTCACACTGTATCTTGGACTCCCTCCCCAGAATCAGAATCAGAATCAGAATCAGAATTCTTTTATTGTCATTGTACCAAAAGGTGCAACGAAATTAAAAAAATAAATAAATGTAAAAAAACATCTCTTTCTAGGTCTGTCAAACACTAACACAACTCTTGGCGTGTCATACAGACGCGGAAGAAACCCTTTAGCATCACACACAACTGTCCTACGAGTGTAAGATATTTGCAACCCATGCAAAACTGAAAGTGAAACTTTAAGTATCCCACTCCTGATCTAAACATAACCAGCCATGTGTAGATATTGTTGTTAACCTAACCAAGTACTTTTGATGCTTAAGCCTAACTTACCTGCAACCCTTATTACAAAATAAACCAAATACTCAAAAAAAGAGTAAATAATATGTTGATAGAAGCTTTGTGGCAGGAAGGTTTTTTGCTTGAACACAGCATGACAAGAACAGGGACATTTGATGAGTAGGCTGCTGGATGTTGCCTATGGAGTGTAAGCAGTACAGACACACAGCACATATAGTTCATACATACTGTATGTTTACATCCCAGAGATTCAAGTAAGCAGACACAATACCAGTATGAGTTCACTTCAGAAACATGTTTAAAATGCAGATGCAAGAGGTTTTGGCATTTAACGTACATGTTCCTCCATATTACCTTGGAAATTGTGTCATGCTAATTCTGCTTTGACCTGGCTCATCTCTTGGGGTGAACACTGTACAACATTCTGCCAGAGCCTCTGTCAAGTGAAAGTAATTGTGAGTGGCATGACCTGTATATGCACGATTACAGTGTGCCTATGTGCTCCGCTGTGCGTAACCCTGGTGTGTTATTGCTCTCCTTCATTTCCTGGTGAGAGGAAGTAATTCTAGGGCACAACCTCTATATTAACATCTCTATAGTATGAATAATGCAAGCTGTTGGCATCTGATGACTTCTGACTGGTTGCATACCTTGTTATCTGTTCATGTAAATGGAAAGGAGACCTCTGGCATGTTGCTTCTATTTCACTCTTTGCATAAGATGTATTTAGAGATACAGTAGACTGACATTTTTTTTCCTGACCTTTTTTAACAGTTTCTGTATTTATCTAAGAGCAATAAGAAACAATAAAAAAACACCTCAGTTCTGCTTCTGCACCCAGTGATTATTTAAAATGAGAAAATGACTTGTCAGCCATTTATCTATGAATTGCTGGATTAGTAAAGATGAGCAAATTGCTGTCATGCAAATTAGGTGTATTCATAGAAAATACTAAAAGGAGAAAAGGAAATGACAGTCTTGTAGCTATCTACATCAGTTTGTATTATTGGCTTTGAGTGTAATTACACAAACTTAAAGACTGATCACTATTTAACAGAATAAACAAATCACTGAACATGGGGTCAGCATCAGAAAGGTGGATAGTGCTGCAGAAATGGTCTAAAGGGTTTCTGGTTGGGCAGATTTTGGATTGAGTATTTCTGTAAGTTTGGAGATCTTTAGCAGAATCATGTGGTTTAATGACATCAGCATCGTAAAACAAGTGATAGGCAGCAGTGACATGAATTCATTTAAAGGTAAATGGTGTGCTTAGTGGCATAAAAAATCTACACAAAAGGCTAGATCAAATTCATCTTTTGTCAACTTTATCATATAGATTTTGGTTTTTGACCAAAAGCATAATGTGTTTACAGTTCTTCCTTGTTTTTATTATTTCGTGTCTTCTTCATGTCTTGGCGACCTTTTTGTAACTATTGGTTACTTATCCTGACTGGGAAAAGGAGGTAAAATGTGTGGGACTATTTTGAAGCGATTTAGTTACAGTTTTTATTTTCATATCACCAGACATACAAGACTGATTTTTTTTTTCTTTTTTGGACAAATCAAACAGTGTTGAACTGGTAATCTGCAAGGGTGGCATGGCTAAAATGAAAATCAACTGAAAATATTCAAGACTGACAGATTGAATATTTTTACCAATAAGTAACAGTCTTTCATTTGTTCTTTAGGTAAAATTACATTGCAGTGAACACAATGACCAGAACACACATCTTGAGACATTGCTGTAGCTGAGTGTATCTCAGCAGGATCTCTGGGATCATGTTGGGAGTGTGAAGCTGAGTTGAAAGTTACAACATTCAAAAGAAAAAAAAAGCATTAATTGCAATGAACAGACAGTATGATGTTAGTACATGGAGATATTTGGATTGAAGAAATCTATTAAAAAATTTAAAGTATTTAAAAACATACCAAAAATCTCACAATGACAATATATACAAAGTCATTATTACTGGTACCATTTACTAGTCAAACAAAGCTTGGCACTATATGTACTTTTAAATACAAGCGAAAGTACAACTAAAGTTGTCTTATGTAGTAATTAAAAAAAAGTTCCAACTAATAATTTTTAACCTTTCTTTTTAAAAATTATGTCAGGTTTTGCCTGCTGTCTGGCTCATGAGCTAAACAGGCTAGACAGGCCTTTTAACTTTCTCAGATGTCCATGGAATGCACATTGAAAATTGGACAATAAGGGAGGAAAACCAGGGCAGTGATATTAGTGTCTTTGGGATTTAGGAGGCCTGAGAGGGCACTTTTATGTTTTAACCTAACATGTCTATGTCATGTCTCTCTTTATACCACTTCCCTGTCTTCCTCTCTCTCTCCTCATCTTTCTCTGTTTTTGGCAGACACTGACAGTAAGTACACCAGGGTGTTAAGAGTGTCATTAAGCTTTCATTAAAACACCATCATCATTAGAGAAGGATTAGTTATTCCCTGGATCCTCCACTTGAGCTGCTCAGGAATATCAAAACACAATCAAAGTCTATTAAAACAACAATGTTGCCGGCCCACTGAGAAACCTCAGTTGGCTTTGACCAGATTTTTTTTTCTTTTTTTTTTTTCCCTGGGTGAAAGACAGACCCCGAGCCAAAAAAATGTTGGCAATGAGGTTAATGGTATGTAAAAACTTTGAGTAAACTTTGTACACGTTTGCTTACTTACACAAAAAGGATGGACAATGTTGATTAGACATGGTGTGTAAAACTTAAGTAAAAACAGAAAACAATAATTTTGAAATCAACTGTGTTCATTAATAATGGTTTTACCAAGTGTTTCTAATCCCCATTATGTCCGTTGCACAATCAATCAGTCAATCCACTGTTATCTGCTCATCCAGAGGTTGGGTCATAGTAGCAGCAAGCTAAGCTGGGAATTCCTCTCTCCCTGTAATGCTTTCCAGTTTCATCTAGGGGATAACAAGGCTTCTCCGGGCCAGATAAGATATACAGTCCCTTTAGTGAGTTCTGGGTCTACCCTTAGGTCTCCTCCCAGGTGGTATGCCTGGAAAACCTCTGAAAGGAGGCACCTAGGGGGCATCCTAATGAAATGTCCATATCACATCAATTGGCTCCTTTGGACACCAATACCACTGGTTCTACTCTGAGTTCCCTCTGGGTGTCTGTGCTCCTCACTCTTCAGCCAAGGCTAATCCCCAGCCCGAAGAGGGAACTCATTTAACTTTTTGTCTCTGCAATTTTATTCTTTTGGTCACTACCCGGAGCTCTTGGACATAGTTGGAGGTTGTAACATAGATTGAGAGGTTAATGGAGAGCTTTGCCCTCCAGTTCAGCCTATTATTCACCACAATGGTCCAACAGAATGCCTTTTGATGATACACCAAACTGCCTCTTCATTTTATGCTCCATTTTACTTTTACTCATGAGCAAGGCACCAGAATACCTCATCTAGGGCAGGAGTTTACCCAGACAGAGGAAATCCACCCTTTTCAGACAGAGATATTACCCTCAGATGTAGAGGTGGTGATTTTCATTCTGGCAGTTTCACAAACTGCAAACTATCCCAGTGCATGCTAGAGGTCATGGTCCAACTGTTACGACCCGGAAGAATGGTTAGGGGAAGATGGGAAGTAACAATAAAAGTAACCGGGCAGGGGAGACGAAATGAGGACCTGGTCTTCACAAAACACACAGCAGGGCAATGCAGTCAACGATCGGCAGGTTGTAAGGCGAGTGCAAGAGATGAGGGCTGAGAGCACGAGTCAGCGTAGCTGTGCCTTCTTATGCCTTCTTCTTCGCCCCAATCATCACACCAAGCAGGTTCACCTGTCGCACCTGGGGAGGAACCTATCGGAGAGAGACAAGACACAAGACACACCCCACACACACAGCCGTAACACCAACTAAGCCACTAGAGCCACTTGTACCCCCCCTTTGGCAGCACCATGAGATCCTCTTCATGAATATTGCAAACAGAATCAGGCATTAGAGTTCAGACCACACTGGAAACCTGACCAACCTGCCAAGAGATGCTAAGGATACAGAAATAGCTGTCACTTTAGTTAAATAAGAAACAGATGGCTCGTAGGAGCGCCACTGATCTTATATTTCCACAGTGCCTTGCAAAGGACTATTTGGGGGATACCATTGTAGGCCTTCTCCAAGTCCAGAAAAACTAAAAGAAGACTGAATGAGGAAGCTCCCTCAACCCAGGGTTCAGGAGCGCCTCAAAGTGTCTCCCACCACCTGTGCATATCCTAAGGGGTAGCAGTTCTCCTCAGCTGAACAAAGGGAAAGTGCTGCTTTCACTTCCTGAGTCATTAAATGGCTTACAAGAACTTACTTAGGGTCAGCTAAAGGACCTACTTTACACATGGGCCAAAAGAACCCCAAAAGGACCTTCCTCTTTGGCTTAACTGATACTTTTGATACCAGTGTTGACTAGCTGCTTCTTAGGGTGCCACCATGATAGGTACCAGTGACTTTCCAAACATAGCTCCTAGCAGGTCTCTCTATCATAATGCCTTGTCTGGTTAGGGTGGGCATGGCACAGAGAAAAAACATGGAGCAGCCATGCTGTGGGCCCATCACTTGGCGCAATGTATAGCAAGTGATTGGCAGAGGTGGGGACCTGGGAATATGGCCCCCCTGGTTTTACTAATATCATGTTTCATGTGTTAAACTTTGTTCTATCCATGCTTGCAAACAACTTAGGTAATAGTGTCATGAAAAGATATGAAAGCAGAATTCTAAAAAGCTGTTACCAATTTAGCTGTTTACCTGTACAGTGTTGTGCACTGGTGTGCCCCGTTTTTTACACTTATATCCTTACAAATACAGCAGTAAGAGACTGACTTTCGGACTTTATGTTTTTTTTTTTCACCATCAGTCTGGTGGTGGGCCCCTTCGTAACCGTGGGCCTGGGGCAGCAGCACCCTCTGCCCCCCCACCGGCTCCGCTACAGCTATGGAATATATTTTCCATACAACACTGGAGTGCTATATCCAGTGTTATTGTTTCCTGGAAATATTCCCAAATTTGAGTGTCGCGGGCTCATCCAATATCTTAATAGTCAAGTAATTTAAATATAGTATGGATGGGGATGATGGCATGTTTGAGCTTTTTTTTTGAAGCCAGGGAAGAGTTTACTTCTTTTTATGCTGAACATTTATATTTTAATTTTATTTTGGGGTGTAAGCTTTATAACTGATGTCAAAATAAAAAACAGTCTATTTTTAACACTGCTGCTATAGCCAAACATGCAAACTGGTAGCTTGTATCAAAATAAAGAAGCATAGACATTGACACACAGGTGCTCTGGCATTGATGAGTAAGGTAGACAGATCCTGGCAGACATTTAAGAAAAAAGCTTCCAAGTCCTTCCAGAAATTTGCAGTTGCTGTTTGCAATAATAAATCACGATACCTCTTTTAGAGACAGTTAAGTTGCTACCTGGTTTGTAATAAGTTCTAACTCAAAGGCTGTTCAGTCTCTTCAGTCTTTAAATGTTTCTCATGTTGCGACATGTGTCTTTCCCCTACTTTTTTTTTGTCATGGGTTCACTGAATCAGGCAATTTGGATTCAATCCGATTTTGTCAGAATTTTGGTCCACAACTTTGGTCACGACAGACATTTTGACTTGGAAGGCACAGGTGAGACAAATGTTGGTAAAAATGGCTCAATTCCATTTAGTACCTCTGGCCAAGATGGTGAGGCAGTGAGCACAATAACTCAAACACTTACTCACCTAAATAGAAGCACATGTTGCTTTTGTTTTAATTACACCAGTACTTTTCTGCCATAATTTACCAACATAACCCATGGGATAAAAGTCTGTTGTGTAGAGCATTGGTGTTAAAGATCCTAAACCTTAAATATTCTAGCTTTTAGCCTTTCTTTTTTTTTCTATTTTTTTCTGAAAAGGTATTTTCAAAGTCTGATTTGGGTTATCAGTCTTGTCTGCCACGCTTCAATTTGTCAGCCATCTGACAGAACAGATAATTTTAGGTATTAGGATTTGTTTTTTTTGTTTTTTATCATTTTTTTTAAACAAACTTTATTGTCTTCAAACAATATTGGGAACAACTCTTAAACAGGCAGGGAATTATAAGTAGAGTGGGTTTCGAGGAATCTAACAGCCTCCTCATAAATTCTTAAATATTAAGAGCAGCAAAATCATGACAATTACGAGCACAAACTACAGTGCTCTAAACAGACATGTAGGGCATAAATCAAGCTGAAAAAGCTAACAGAAGTTACAGTTTCATTTTCGAAAAATAAAGCATAAAACTCTAACAACTCAGTTCAGTACTAGGGCATGATGGGATTTATGAGCTGCCACTTGTAATGTGTCTGGTGTAGGATGGCCCATTTCCTAATTTCTTAGTTTGTACATCCATGATTTCTTTTTTTGCATCATTGACTCATGAGCAGAGGAGGCAAGAAACAGACACAAGGGGAGAGGAGAACACAAGCAGTTAACAAAATAAGGCATTGTAACATTGGAGCTATCATGTGAAAGCAACGTTTATCAAATATGACATGTGGCACAGCTGCATTATCAGTTCATTTTTCTGTTACAGCTTGTCGTGATCAGATATATGTAGCAGACAAGGTTAATATTTTCTTTAATAGGATTAAATATGAAATATACATACAAACATGACATGATTTTCTTGATCAAAAGTGCATTCTGTCTCTCTCTATCTCTCATTCAGAGCACTGCCTCATGAGGCACCACACTAATGTTGAAAAGCTTCAACTTTGTGCATTTCATTATCTTTTATAACTAACACAACTGATGAACACAAAAGAGTTTGTGTCCCTGGTTTGTATATTCCCGCTGTGCGTTTTTTTTCACCATAGAACCCAAAATACTTCCATTAAGGAAACACCTGTGTGTCCTTGGTCATAGCTCCTCCATCAAGCTTCTTCTCTGCTTCCTAGATGTGTTGCAGGTATTGAGACACCTTCCAACATGGTGCACTAAGATTGGTTTTCTAGTCAAAAGTAGGGGGATTGAGGAAAGAGGAGGTGAGAAGGATCATGATAAATAAATGAGAAGAGCTATAGGCAGAGAGCCAGCAAAACAAAGTGTGACATATCATCAGTAATAATACTGGTGTTTTTACAACTGACCTTGTTCACAGCAGACGTTTTGGTGTGCCATTGCAGTAAAAAGCACAGGTTTAACAAATAACTTATACAACAAATGCTTTCCATAAAGGTTAGCAGTACCAAGTTCACATGTGCATTGGTATTTTTTACAAAATCTCATCCACATAACTACCACTTTATATAAATCTCTGTCCAAACTGGGAAAAAAAAAAAAAACAAAAAAAAAAACATGACTGAAGTGCTGTCATGATAATGCCAAATGGCAGAGATATATCCCTAACCTTAAAGTCATAATGGTGACTCAGAGGCTTGGAAATAGCTATTACTTGTAGGCTGAATGCAAATAAGATCAGACCAGTTTACATTTAAGACCTGCAAATTTAGTGGCAGAAACTGCACGGTGGAAATGTTGGATAATGTCGTGGCCTAAGTAGAGCAGTCCGACGCCAGTGTTCCTCAATATAGAAATGTGGTGCATGTGGATAAGACACTAGTTCCAAGGTCCTGACTCAAAGTCCATTAATATAGCTGTCACTGTTATCACACTTAGTTTCACCTGTACTTTTAAAGTAAAATTGTCTGCCCTGACAGTCATGTTCCTCACCCTTGTGTCTGGTGTAGGATGGCCCATTGTCTGATATCTCAGTTTGTACATCCTTGATTTTTTTCCTTACATCTTTGACTCCTGAGCAGAGAAGGCAAAGAATGACATAAGAGAAGAGAATAAAAGCATTGAACGTGACAAGTCATTGTGGTCATTGTTAAAATAAGTCTCTTGAGCTATAATTTGCTTCACTCTGTTCATACATTGTGTAAACCTGTCTGGAAGTGTGATCATCTGCAGCCTAAGAATTAATAGTAGCTTTATTGACATGACAAAAGATCAGAAAGTTCAGTGAATCATGGTAAGCTAAATCCGATACCTTGTTTAGAAACTTTGAATCTAGTTAAACACTGTCATTAAGAAAGATGGAGTGTTTTAATAATAGCGTCCTTCCAACTCTTTTGCATAAATGAACCATACAGCCCCAGAAAACAATTAGGTGCATCACTGACAGCATTTAGTACAAGAGTTGGAGGACAGGCTACTGCCTTAGTTCTGACTGGACACTACATCACTTTCCTGGCCTTAGATACTCTATGATTCAAACAGCTTTACCACAGGTACAAACTTTTTGCTTATAATAAACTGATTAGGAATTATAAACTTCGAAATCTACAATTAACTATTTTTTAGAAAATGCTTTTAAGCAGTGATACTACAAAAAGGAGGTGGAGTGGCTGTGATGCTCTCACTGTTTACCTGAATGTGGACCATGTATCCATGGTGGATACTCTTTCTCTCTCTCTTTCTCTCCCTCGTCTCTCTCCCTCTACTGCACCTATGTTTCTCCCTCTGACTCCTCTTCACTCATCTATCCTTTATCCCTACACCTGATGTCTGACTAAATATCACTTTGATTAGATCTGTTTATGTAAGGGACAATAACCTTGGTGTGATACTATGATAATTTATTTTACAAGAAACCTTAGGATTAAATAACATAAAGAACCTGAGTTAATGCTGAGGTCTGAGTTCAGTCAGAGGCTAAGCAAGTGCACAACGACATGAAGGAGCACTTTGCACACAGTGTGTACAGTTTTTAGCTAGCTACTCCTATTGCAGTATAGTTGGTACATGCCTCAATAAACAGTCTATCAGGTAATTTTGCAAAATATGTTTACATCTTTATCTAAAATCTAATGTTTGAGACTGGAAACACATGCCAGAAACAGTGCCATCTAGAGTCCCTTTGAGGCCAGTACTAACATAATGAAGAAACTATGCAATTAAACTAAGAATACAGAAACTACTGGATGTGATTAGATTCATAAAAAGATCTCAAATGAAATTTGCAGTGACTAGACTGAGCTGCCAAAGGCTAAGCATAAAATCAAGGAATTACTCCAGACCAGATCAAAATGAAAATGTGAACAATTCTGTTCTAACGACTAAACCAGATTTAATATTTTGCATTGTGTTGCACGGAAACTGAACCGGTTCCTCTCTGTTCTTAGTATCTGCCTCTCTTCTTAATGTCTCCATCTCTGTCTCTCTGTCTTCAGCCCTGTATGCTGACATGAGCTTAGCAAAATGTCTTACACTGAGGTGTCACAAATAGAGACGAGGGGAAAGGACCCTCCTGCAGTGCTTATTAACTGCAATGTATTCCTCTGCTCCGCTTTGATCACTGTGGGGGACCATGTGATGCTTCCTGCCATCTCATTTGTTTTGTGTCTAAAATGTTCTATATCTCTATCATCTGTCTTCCATAGTCTCTTTTTCATTTCATCTTAGAAATATACCCATCACACTGTCTCATGACCGACTTGAGACAGGTCTCGGTGCTACACGTCATATCCTGTCTGTTTGATATGGCATGATACGTTTTGTGCGGTATGTTATTCTTTTGTATTTGATGTTGTACAAGTCTTGTTTAGCTATGCTAGCAATATGACTCTGGTTGGCAATGTTGTCCATCGCCCTCTGTGTCTGTCACTGAGTTTACTACCAGCTTGATTTGCAATTGTTTATCTCAACAACTATGGACTGCCATGAAATTTGGCAAAAATGGTAAAAAGTATGGGAGTAAAAAATATAAATAATCATTTTACTAGTCTGTGATAAAATAAATCTTAATTTGCAAACTGAGAAAACAGATATGATCAATTTCACTGTTGAGAGAGTGAAAGTAACACATATGCAACATAAAATTATAAGTTCGAGGTTGAGTTACTTGTCGTCCTACATGACCAGGTCAGGGGACGTCTGACATTTTATATACAATGCTATGTTTTGCTCTCTCAATAATTCATTTCCAATATCTGCGGCCTATCTAGTCCTGTATGATTAAAAGGGTTAAACCTCACATACAAATTGTCAAAGTATGGACAGATGATACTAGCAGCTCTCCAAGACTGTTTTTGTTTTTTTTCACAAACCTTCACATGTTCAGAGATGCTGCCACCCAGGAGAGCCACTTCAATTCTAAGGTAACACCTTGAATTTCTCCCAGGGAGCTGATTAGAAAACTTTACACTCTCTGCTAGGGTACAAACTGCGCAACTGGATATTGGACTTCCTCAAAAAAAAAGAAGCCAGAGCCCAGTGTGGATTGGTAGACACATCTTGGTGGACAAATCTTCTCTACTATAGTGCTCATCTCTAAAGCCCCTTGGGTTGTGTGCTCTGCCCCCCTGTATTCACTCTGCACAACCATAACCAATGCAACCCCTGGCATGGGGAGAACTTCTAGTAAAGACATCAATATCATCAGTTTGATTTCTAGCATTAATGAGATTCCCTACCTGGAAGAAATCTTAAAGAGTGGTGTCCAAAAACAACCTACTGCTCGGCAGAGGAGGTGATTTTTGATTTTAGAAAACAGGAGGCAAAGCCACACACCCCTATCTACATCAGTGGAGCTAGGGTGGAGCCGTTAGACATTTTTAGTTCCCTAGGAATCAAAATCAGAGACACCCTGACATGGAAACCATCATGAAACTGCTTAAAAAAAGCCCATAAATCTAAGAGGACAAAAATTTTAGTGCCAAGTCTTGTTTACTTTTACATTGGAGTAAAAGAATTCTGACTTAAAACATCACAAACTGAGATGGGATGTGCATGGCCCCGGACAGGAAGGCTCCTCAGTGTGTAATTAAAACTGCCCAGAACATCGTAATATCAGAAAGGCAAGGCCTTTGCACAGAGCCAAAAAGATATCTAAAGACAAAAAAAAAAAAACACCCAAACCATGGCCTGTTCACCCTGCTGTCTTCTGGAAAGAGATGTAGAAGTATTAAGCTGCAGTAGCACCAAACTAAAGGGCAGCTTTAAAGCTCAAGCTGTGAGATGGTTCAAATTTCCTTCACATTCAAATGTGAGAAGTAGTTTTTGTTTTCAGAATTTTATTCATAGTTTGAAATTTTACATCAGTTTGTGGTTTAGTTATAGTATAAAGAAACTACAACTGTGTTATATACTACAACTTTGAGTCATAAAATGAACATTTCTCATCAGTCTTATTTGTCTCTCAGTTAGTCTCCAGCTAAACCATAACAAACATGTTTCATAAAACCAGAAAATAATCAGTCTGAGGCTGAGATATTACAAATTGTTCTTAGCTTCCCAGCTGAATTCAAGAATTTTGGTAAAAACAGTCTTGATTGTCTGTCTGATGGGTGGAACAGTCTGTCTCCATTGGCAAAATCAGAGGGACTGGCTCTGTACTTAGTTTCAAATGTCTTGGCAAACCAGTATCACACCGGAGCATCTGACAGACCCTCCTGCCCACCGTCTCAGTGTTACTGAGAGAAAAACATGGTCTCCCTTTAAAGTCAAGTTAGCACTTGTAAATACGTAACATCCAGTTAGACTTTTGAAAATAAATGTGTCCAATAAAGATTTCACATGACTTTTAATGCTGTATTATCAAAACTACTTTGGTTCTACTTTCTTACAACAATCTACATTCACAATGTGCTTTACACTGGACTCAAAGCTGGCTCGCCTCTGTTTCTGGCACTGAACCCTGAGCTGACCTTAGGCTGATTTTCTTACTTTTATACTATGTATGTCCTTCTCTCCTGTCATTATCACCCCCTGCTGGCACTGCACCTTAACATGCACTCTAGAGGAGCTCATATCTATTATAAGCTTTTGTGTATGTCTGGTCTGCTGGTCTTTGAAATAACTACCCTTCAAGTAATGTTCCCAAGGTTGCTGTTTCAATTTCTTCACACACACACACACACCTACGCACGCACACAAGCACACAATCTCAGACTTAAACATCCTAGGTCATTTTTAAAACTATTTCAGTAACAGATTGTGCAAAACTGGCTGAATGTAGAGAATGTTCCTGAAACAGGTTTACTTTTGTATAACTCAGAAACCACTTGTGGGAGGGAATTCTTCTTTTAAAAATTCACATTGATCAGCACTAATTATTATGACAGGCTACATAATAATTTCATTATTTGGCAATCTTGTTTTACAGTATTTTGATTCATCCTAAGACCTTAAACTTTGAAAAGGAATCAACCGTCATTACTGAGGACATTCAAAGTTGTCAATACACTTAAGGACTTAAGTATCATTTTAGATTTTAAATACATAAAGCAAAGAAATCCCAAAAAAAAACAATCCTTCTTGACTGTCATTGTGCTTGAAATGTGTATTTTATGTATTTACCTACTACAACTACAGAAAGTAGCCCTGAATGAGGGCAGTATTAGTACTTTTCTGTGAAACTATAGCAGCCTGATGGAAATAGATTTTTGAATTTACTTCATCAGCAGTAAAAAAAAAAGAGCTTGGAGAGTTTAATCGAGACCCCATAGGGCAGGTAGGTAAGTCAGAGTGTTGTGAGAAGTTGTAACACATTGTTGGTTTGGTCTTTGAATTGTATTTGTTGAAAATAGAAACAAAATATACATAGAGTAATGACTTGCCCTTAAGCAGATAGTGTCCTACACACTATCACAAATATGGCTATAAACTTAGTAAAGCACTTTCTCAGTTGTCAACAGCGTCTGGTTGGTCTTTTTATGGCTTTTGTTAGGTATTGAAGTAAAAAAAAAAGAAAAGAAAAAACATGAAGAGGGCAGGTAGTGGAGCTTCCTTTGCAACAAGCATTGCGATAATAATATTTAAAATTGTGTGTGACAATTTGAACAGTGTCCTTTTAACAACGCATCATCTTGTGGACTGCCAAAGATACACAGACATCAGTTAAGAAATCAAGGGCTTTTTCCCAGCTCCCCTTGACAGTTTTTAATCAAAACACTTTGATGATTTTATGCAGACCTGCATATCATGCAGTCAGCGGCTGGTCTTGCCTGTGTGAATATGTCAAGATGTCAGAGGCCTGCACTCTTATGCACACCCACACACACACACGCACACCTCAACACAAACACAAACACACATAGCACTGGTCCTGGACCTAGAGCCAGTCTGTCAATCCAGGTATCAGTTAATATCAATGTGCGGTAATAGAAAGACTGATTTACAGAGTGTGGACACTGCCCAGGTATTGATTTGTGAGTTCTCGCTTTACTGAACACCAGAGGACGGAGGAAAGAGAACAGAAAAAGGCCTGAAGAAGGTTATGTTGCAAAAAGAAAATTTACAGTAAAAGAGGAGAAGTCAGGGAAGACTGTTTGAGGAGAGGTGGGGAGGGAGGTATGCCCCTTTAGTCCTTTAAAGGATTTCCTTTTACTGCTGTGTTGGACTGACAGTTTGGCTCATGCAATGTAAAAAGAGATAGATGCTGTGTCAAAAATTAAGCCAAAATATGTCTCATACATTACTGCAATCTTATGCCAGAGTCCCAAACTGTTGTCTGACTCAGTCAGGGGTGTGAGTTAGCTGTCATCAAGATGTTAAATTTAACTAATTAAAGCCAAACTTATCAGACAAATGAACACTTGAATATACAGCAGCATGGTAAGAGCTACCTGAAATGACAGAAACCATTTTGGAAGAATAAATTGATGCACATTGATTTACAGTTTGGTTTGTTATTGAGGTGTTGAGATTTGTAACTTATACTACAGACAGGGAGGGGAGTGATCTAGATGTTTGAGCCTCACTTTTGAAGAGCTGTTATGTAATACAGCTTTAAACAGTCATCTGTGACTTTGATTTGAATTTAGTGGGAAGCAAGAAACTTAAAACCCTGTAGGATCATTTCAGTTCTCTGTTTAAAACCACACTAAAGACAGGTGGTTAGAAGTATCACAGGCAAAGTATCTCTTTAGCTCAGCAGTTGGCTCTCTAGCTTTTTAGCCCTGCTGTCACACCTCACCTACACCATTTGTCCTTCTTCTCTCTACTTTACCCTCATTTGCTGTCGCCACTATAAAGTTTTCTTACACCAGCTCTGCATCTTTCTATAAGTCCAGCCTACTTGTCTTCTTATCTTTTGTCTTCATTCCTTTCCTTCTGCTCATCCTCTCTCAACCTTCTCCTTTCTTGTAACTTCATCTATTATTCAGTCATTGCCTCATCCCTTCTCCTCTCTGACCTCTTCATCTTTTTTTCCCGATCTTGTCCAACAATCTCCTGACCTCTCTTTTCTTCTTTACTTTTTTGCCTTATTTCAGCTCCTCAATTTTCTCACCCTTTGCCTCTTCCTCATCCCCCTCTCCCCCTTGTCTTGTCTCCTGTGTTGTTCATGGATTATTAATCGCCTTGTGGAGCTGGAATGCTGCAGTGACACTCTCTAGACTAGCCACAGAAAGCTATTGACTAGAAGTTTGGTTCAAAGAAATCACGAGGGATTTTTCAAGGGTTGCTGAACTTGTCCTCACAGCTAAGGTTAGAATATAGATTGTTCACAAACTTGGACAAAGTATGGATCAGCTGCAAGAGAAACAGAAAAGAAACAATATGTTTAAGCTAATGGGGTATACAAGATGCAACTGGCTGAGGAAATTAGATATTAGGGACAAAGGATGCATGCCTTTGTAATGAGTTATGACTTTGTCGGTTATGGCTGATTGCAGCTCCTATTTGTTTATTAAGATATTGTGGTTTAACTTTGACAAAGGGCAAGAAAAATGAAACAAAACACTCTATTTTTCAAATCAGCAGTTTCTTAACTCCTTAATCCTTGCAATGAGCTATATCTAAGAGATTTACTGAAACTGTGTAACAACAGTCTTATAAAATTATTGTGGTGGGACAAAGGGACGCCGTTAAAATATAAACCATAATTCATATCAGTCTATCAAGATTCTACAGGATTGGTAAGCAAAACTGATGTCTGCAGCTACCGACTTCTTGTCAAATCTATTTGTTGTAGAAATGGAGGTTGCAAATAAAATACCTTCTTAAAATACAAAAAATAAAAAATAAAAGGAACAAGGTTTGCTCTTAACACTATGTCCGCAAGGAACAGACAATACGCATGCAAAGGATACCGATTACTGTCCTCTTCTTAATTATGTGTTAATACCTCTTTTAGGACTTTCTTTTTTTTCTGCATCTCTTAATTGTGTGCTGTACAAGTGAAACGTGTTTGGACACTACACAGACAATGCTTGATTAAATTGTACAGATTTCAACAGGCTGTTTCATACCATTTTACAGGTCAAACTGGTTGGTTCTAACTCAGTATTGTGCCTTTTTTATGAGATGCAACAAAACATTTTCATGACTATTCTTGTTTAGCAGGGATGGAGCACTGCACAATAATGTGCATGCAACAGGTGTAAAAAATAACTTTCACAACCTTTGTGTTCGAGAATCATCAATAGAGATTACGCTTGTGTCCACGGCTACAATTGCCACCATGGTCCCTCAGGTGTTATTCTTTGGCTCATCATCAGGATTAGGTACTGTTGAAAACCAGAAATGACTTAATGCCAAAGGAGGTGGAAGCACGACTGCCGCATTTGAAGCCTCTGTTGATTGGTTGCTTTCATGGACCACCCAGTGCAAATAATGTAGATCTTGATTAAAAAAAAAAAACTGAAATGCAAGACCAGGCATGTGATTCTAATTCTGAAATTTACTTTATTTCAGGCCTGAATATAGTTTGGAATACTTTGGATTATCTAATGACAAAAAGGCTTCAAATGTGGCAGATGCATGTGGGCTCTCATGCAACACTGATAAACCAACTAGAATATTTCCTAGGGAAGTGATGGTACCAAAACTTCCGCTTGTATTGATCACATTTTCACTAATGCAGTAGACCTGTGCTTGTAATCAGTATGTGCTTGTGCCAGGACCTAAAATAAAGATATATAAAGAGAAATAATGAAGAGATCAGATAAGATGTATGATCAGGAGAGATTAATAGAGGACGTGGAATATGTGTGTGAGGCTAAAGTATAATTACAATTTGATTCTTTAAAAGCATTGTAGAACTTTCCAGCAGGGGAAGTTGTTACCCTTTATTTATGTATATATATATATATAAACAGGTGATAGGTGATGTGATTACTTTCTTAATTATAAGGGTTATTTCCTGATTACTTATCTATGCAAATGAGTGGGAATTAGTATTTTAAAATGATAAGTATGTGAATTTACTGTAACAAATACTTCATTCCAAATGCTCATAACCACTTTATTTTGTATATGTTTGCCTGCTTTGGGAGTATCAGTGTTTACAGTCCGGACTTGCAGGGGTTAAGTTATGTCAATTATGTTATGTTATCTTACAGACATAATGAGTTAGGCTACTTTATAGATGGAACGTATCTCAAGTAGCTGGTATAATTATGTTAGTATTTTGTATGTGTTATGATCAGACCAGAGTACTGTAAGGATTGTCGCTGTATTATCTTTTGTCTTACTTTAAAGTTTGTTCTGATTGTTCCTGATTTCAAGACAGTGCGTATAGAGCAGGCGCAGTTTGTTACAAGGCACAGTTTTGGTAGGGGGTTATCCCTTATGTTTCATTTCATTTAACTGATCGTGAAGCGTAGGCCTTGTTGGTTTACAACCAAACTAATTACGGTGTTGGTAGGCTGGTGTAGTGGTAGCAGTGAGACTAACATTAACTAGTGTGGGAATGTTAAACGTGTGTGAGAGAAATAAATATTCATAAAGACACCCGTGTTGTTTCCGCCTTCCTTATTGTGACAACCCTTCCGGAGGGGAGTTTATTAAGCTATAGTAGGTGGTTTAGTAAAAAGCTGGACAAGCATTAAATAATTTGGTTGACGTTTTTTAAGCTTTTGGTTGAAAAACATGCTCCAATGAAGAATTTTACCGCCAGAAGCATCAGTACACCATAGCTAGACAAGGAATGAAAGGAATACGTGGAGATACATGATCAAGCAAAATTAACAGCAAACAGATCTGGTTTTAAATCAGATTGGCAAATTTTATGTAAAGTGAGGAATTTTGTAACTAAATTAAATAAAAAGAAAAAGAAATTGTATTTTGAAGCCAGGATTAATGATATCAATATGGAATACACTGAACAATCTGTAGTAGATTACTAGTCAACGGGTAGAAGCTCCAAACCTTCTCCATCTTTTTTAGAGACTGAGGGAAACTTCCTCACCAAACCAATGGAGATCATATATCACCTTAATATTTATTTTATAATAGATAATTTAATGAATAATGTGACAATAATAGAATTTGAAATATCTTATTATTACAAATAATAAATTAATGAAAGGTTAAAACTGTCATTTTAAATTTGATAGGGTAAGTATCATTAAGGTAGAAAATATTCTTAAAGACTGAAAGATAAACCTGGTGGTATTGATGGCCTGGATAACAAACTTTTTAAACTTGTTGCAGACTTAATAGCCCCCTCAATTTGTTATATTACATCGGTAGCTCCTCTCATGTTCGAGTGGTGAGTTGTGGAGTGCCTCAAGGACGTTGTCTTGGGCCATTATTATATTCTAATTTCACAAATGATTTACCACTTGTTTTAAATAAAGCTACTGTATCAATGTACGCAGATGATTCTACCAGTTATGTCAGTACTTACACCATTTGAGCTTAACACAACCATAGATCTGCAGTTGCAATCAGCGCTAGAATGGCTTCAGAAAAATAAGTGGGTCCTTAATGTTTCAGAGATTAAGAGAATTATATTTGGATTTAATTATACCTCTCATGTTCAACCTGAGCTGAAGCTTGGCATAAATGATGTATCTGTTAAACACGTCCAGGAGACTAAATTCCTGGGTGTTGTTTTAGATAGCACATTGTCATGGATACAGCATATTAACAACATGGTTGCTGAGACAGGAAGTGGTATATCAATTGTAAAAAGAAGTGCATCATTTATGTCACAGGCTTGTTACTTATCTGGAAAAAAATGATTACTCTATTCATTACTTCTATTTTTAGGAATGTTCTTATAACAAAGACACCATCTGTCTTGTAAAATTTTCAGAAATTTCTGATATCCATGACACACATGTACAACAACCCATGTACTACAGGGATTGGACAGCAATGAAGCCATGAATCTGCTCTTTTTTTAGCTTCTTCTTAGCAGAGTAGGAAAGCAATGCTATGAACTGGATGCGCATGGGCCTCAAGCAAGGATTAGGAAGAACATTTAAGTCTCTTAACATGGGAAAATAAAAAGGTGGAGCCGTGTCTGCTGCCAGGAGCATTGCCCATATTGGCTGAATGGTTAAATCCATATAAAACTTTATCTATATTAGCAGTCAGTTCAATAGATTTAAAAATAGAGGAGAGAAGGGTGAGATTGAATAGGAGAAAGACATTTAGGACATAACATTGGCAAGGAGATTACAGGTGCTCAGAAAAATGCACACACCTCTGTCCTGCATTAGTTAAATCTGTGAAGGACAAACAGTATCTCTAGTCTCCTACAACATTGAGATAAGACTGCAGTCAGACCCATCAGGCCCAGCTGCATAACAATTACTGAGAGACGTAATAAAAACAACAGAAAAATACACTTATCACATGACAGACTCCACTGTGTTTTATAAGCCTTCTAACTTCATGCCTACAAGATTTGCGAAGATGAGAACTAAAAGCTGGTCTGTGACCCTCTGTGGCTACCTACATTTACTGACATAATCACATCTTTGTGCGGGACCTTTTGATACTTTTCACATTGAAAACAAAGGACAAAAACAAGAATGGCATGCAGCCAACTGATATTTTTAGTATCTTTAGTTTTAAAGTGTGTATTTGAGCAACTTGATCCTACATTTTTTACACAAACTGCTTATTATGTCTTATTATTGCTTATCAAAAATGCAAATAATTAATAAATAATCAATAGTCTCTGTGTTTACTGCTTGTCTTTGCCATCTTTGATGTCTAACCAGTTTCTCCATTTTGGACCTCACCTTTTTAACTGCCATTTTTGTACCTCTGAATCTCTGGGTATCGAACCCTGCATGCATTAAAGAGCTGTTTTTGGACACCGCTCTGCATCTGAGTCCACATTTGAGTCCAAGCCTTTGGTTCAGTTTTGATATCAGTCCATATTGTTGAGACTGAAATCTCCCATCCCATTCTTGGTAGTGATGGTATTGGTTGATTTCAGTGGCATCAGTGTATGATAGCAACAGCAGCGTTCAGAGAGCATTTTTTTACAGCTCTCAGGTATATGAAAATATTCAATCTGTTTTCAGCTTCTATGATATTTCATATAAATTTTACGCTGCATTGAGAGCTCCCTCTGGGAAATCAAACCACAACACTATTAAGCTGTTCCTGAGTATTGTCAGAGACTAAGGGCCATCAAACCAGTGGGATTGTGGCAGGACTGTCAGACAATAGTCAATAGTAACCTACTTGGTAAAACTAACTAGACTGTAAAAGAGATGCCAAAAGATGTCATGGATTTTTTTGTTGATGTGATCACTGTTTACATTAAATTTGTTGAAGATGTATGTGTTTCATCCAAATGTGCAATTTAAGTGCTCCTGGCAAAGCAGGAGGTCCCAGCATGTTTTAAGTCAGCTGTGATTCTGCCCATGCCACAGACCAAGAAACCCAATCATAGCATCCTGAATGACTACAGACCTGTTTTCTTGACATGTTTTTGTAAAAGTTTAAGATTTCTTAGTATGTTACCATCTCTGATTTTTTGTTTTTTTTTTTTTATATGTGTTTGAAAGTGTGCATATAGAGCAAACAGGTCTGTAAATTATTTAGTTTTGTCGTGCCTGCACTCTATTTCACAACACTTTAACCAAGGTTCTTTTCCTTGATCTGAGTATGTATTAGACTTTGGGAAATGGGAGTTGAACCATTCCAGTCTTGACAAGTACTTGACTTTTTCTTGGAGGGTAAAAAACCAACCACAAATTGTACTTGTGACATAAATATCTGGATTCAGTATACTTTCCCTGCTACTTCAGTTATTTTACACCAATGACTGTATTTACCTCCCCAAGTGTAGGATGATTAAGTTTACTGATGACACCACACTACTGAACATGATCTCTAACATGAATGAAGTTCTTTCCCTGGTGGACTATGCAATGTAATGTAATTCAAAAAACTTGTGTTTCCATTTTTGTCCTATTCTTTTTTACTAAATGTTGCAACTAGTAAAGATTTTTTTGTTATAGTTAATGATATTAGTTTGGTGTAAGATTGATAGCTGCTTGGTAGCTTGTGACCTTCCCCCCATCAGGACAGTCTAAGCTCATAGAAAGAACTAATTCATTTGTCAATTTCTTCTGAAATATAGTAATATAAAAGTGTGAAACCAGTTACACTCAAGCAAAGAACAAGTATCTCAAAATTATACTTAATTACAGTACTTGAGTAAATTTCATTGTACAATTGAGTCACAGTAGTATATGACATGGTTTCACATGTACATAAAATGGCTACCTGGCATTACAATTAAGCAAGACAATATGGGCTTAGCATGACATTAAAATGTGGCATAGAAAACAGAGGATCCACAGCACAGTCTTAAGGAATTAGACATATTATGTCTCTGACAGAGGAACTGAAATTACCTGGGACGACAGAAAAGTGTCAGTTTAATAAGTGTATAGCTGTCTCTTTTCTCTGACAGCTCTGCTTTCACGCTGGTTGTGCAATGATTTCCACTGATTCTCTTTCTTCTCTCTTTTTTTGTATTTCTCTCTAGCTGAGGTGTCAAGAGAGGCTGGAGGAAGTCTGACATCTTTGTTGGTTCAGCCCATCTCTGCCTTCCTGGCAAAGACGTTACTGTCCTCTCCATCCACAGGGCAGGGAAACATGTGTGTTCCTCTAGCCATGCCTCCTAACACAGGTAAATATACAAAATTAGTTTGACAGAGCTAGTGCAGCACAGACCTCCTGCAGCATCAGATTTCAAGATTTGTCAGGATCCCTTCTGAGTTACATTGACTGCAGCGTCAGGGCATGTCACTGTCATATAAAGAAGACTTTCCTATCCGATTGTATAGAATAGAGTTGAAATGATATCCAGACTGCTTCATTTCTGTAATATATATTTAAAATCATCGATCTGATGCATTTTAAGAGAAAATCAAGCAGAATTACAAGACAGTTTGAATGTATAATAAAGTATTTATCATTACATGGTCATATTATGCTATATAAGAAATGAGACTGACAACTTTTCTCATTAAATGCCCAACAGCACAACTTTAATAAAGTAATAGTGACGAAAAAAAAAGTATTCAGTTATCAAAATAGTGCAAGAAAAAGATAGTGCTGTATACTCCCTGGTGATACATTCCTAAATAATATTACATTCCAATGAGTACTCCCTGGTTGATACATTATGAAAGACATTGATCCAGGGCAAAAAATACATGTGACGGCATATACAAGGTTAAGGAAGTGTATTTACTGACTAACTGAACACAAAGGCTTTG
>JAPZDV010000021.1:2382296-2403946 GCA_029814665.1 Acanthurus lineatus
CTGCTAAAGACCGAGCAAAACAATTCCCTGATGTTCAATTCATGATGTTGATTTTTAATGAATTATACAAAACAAAGGAAAAAAATGCAACTTTTTAGCAATTTTCACTGTCTCCCGCAATTTCATCGCAACAAATACGCTTAAAACGTCGCAACTTACATCACAACTTTTTTAGAAAAGCTGCAGCGAATTCAGGCATTTTAGGCTGCAACAATCTTGAAGAACGCCCGCGAAATCCCGGAAGGACTGATAAAGGCTGAACAAGCAATCACACAGGAAGGCGACTTAAGAGCATGTGAGATCTAAAGAGAAGAAACAATGGTTACCGAAGGAGCACCGGAGCTTCCATTATTGTTGTAGTCAGACAGAAGTGATTTTTCCTCACAAATTTTTTGACCAATAAATGAATGATCTGTACAACTGCATGTTATTTGTTTACAAATTCTTGGCTCGATTAACATAGGACAGTGTGCACACTAACTGGACCACAACTAAAATGTAACATTGTATCATTTTTGGGCTTTGGTCTAGAACAAGGTCTGGATCTACAAGTGTGAAAGCACCCTAGAGTGATCAAACATTTACTTTAAATTACATGATAAACATTGTGTTAATGTAGAAAAAATATGTCCATTGTAATGTGTTAAAATGACACCATTTTGACACTTTCTGTTCAACTGATCCTCACCTTCTGCCCTTCTACAACAAATGCATGTACTTCCTGCTTAAATGTTGAAAGGCTTTGTAAAGTAAGTCTAAACCAAACTAAACCTACTAGGAAAAAGTTAAGTAGTATATCTGTATTAAACTGCACACTACTCTTGTATCTAAAAAAATTGTCATTGTTTGCATGACCCCATGACCTCCTTTCCAGGATCTTTACACAAAGGTAATAATACAGTCATTGAAAGGTACCAATACCATTGTTTTTATAGTTAGGAGTCTCTCCCTAATCAAAAACAGTCATATGGTTAAAACCTTGTCCAACTGAGTCTCAGTTATAAGTTTATAGAGCTTCTACACTGTGTGACACTTTTTCTTGCCATAATGTTATAGGCTTGGTTATATGCCTCAACATGCTTTTTTCACAAAGGTGACAGTGGATAGTAGCATTTGCATAACAAGGTGAATGCAATATGAATGCTGGTATGTGTGGTTAGATGTGTGTAACAGAGACAGAGATGAGATGGATATAGAATTACAGAGTAATTTCTGTTTTCGAGAGCATAAATCCCTCAGTGTCTCAGTATCATTGCCGCAGGCCTCTACCACACTGCCACCTTCTGCTGCTTTACTCTCTCATTTCAAGTCCTCTGTTTCTCACTTGAGCCCCAACTCACTCATCTCATTCCTTCCATCCTACCGCAGCAGTTTTTAGGGGGCAAGGAGTCGTTATTTCTTGTTGCCAGCATGTTTCCCCATTGTACGTGTGTACGGTCTGTCCATTTCCATTTATTCCTTCATAAATCCAAGCAGCTGGTCACTGACTGGAACACTGCTTTCTGCTTTTTCCCATGTTGCACAGATAACAGTCACACACACACACACATGTGCACACACACACACACAGTGTTCTTCACTTTTATGCACCCATGTTTTCAGAGTGAGTCACACAGACAATCAATGAAGTACCCCAAAACCCAGTGACCAAAGACATGAGTACAATTGATCCTTGAGTGTAGGGGGGCAGATTGTGCATGGGTGTGCCATTGTTGCCCTGATATTGTTTTCAATTGCAAACCTTCAGCCCGTAGTCCTATTTCAGAAAATGTCAGTGATATTGATTTTAAGGGTGTTTGTGGTGTAAGATTGTTTTGTGAGTGTCTTTTCTCGACACTTTTGGCCACTTATAGGTTTGTAGAATATTATCTAGGTTGTATGTTTCTGGCAGTGGACATCTTTTGTTTGTCACTAGATCTAAATGGTGTGTCTGAAGCCGTTCCAGTTCTGGCAGAGAACTGTTGGTTTTGGAGATCACATTTTGAGTATGTGTGTTTGTGTGCGTGCCCATTTGTGTCTGTTCCCACTCATTGAAGACAGGCATCTGTGTCGACCCAGCTTAATGTACATCCAATGATTCTACAAAGTAGGCTTCTTTCTGAAGTGTTTCCATTATCAAATGAGTTTGAAAGAGGGAGGAAATGGGCATGAGAAAGCGAGAGAGACAAAAGGGGAGAAAGAGAGAGAAAGCGAGAGAGATGTAATCTGTCTCTAATCGATTGGCTGCACCTCTGACCACTCTTGGGATCCCACTATCATTTGTTTCCATCTGTCTGGCTCCTTTATTTTTTTCTCTCTTTTTAATACCTTTTCTCCTTATTTTTCTCTTTTAATTCCCATTCAATTAAGGCTGGTTGTATTGGCTGGCCATTGGTTAATTGCTCAGGGGCCCTCCAAGGAGATCACCAGACCTTGACGAGATGATGTGGTCGACTACACATTACCCCTAGCAATGTGTGTGTATGTGTGTGAAATTGTGCATCTATTTAAGTATATTTTTATGTCTCAGTGTAAGTGACAGCCATGGCTGGAGGCTATAGATTTACAGGTTGTCTGTCCGTCCATTCAGCCATTTCTTTTTCATGTATACGGTATCTTGGGAATGCCCTGAGTGAGTGTCTTTAAATTTGGCACAAATATCCACCTGGACTTAAGACGAACTGTTCAGATTTGGTGGTTAAAGGTCAATTTCAGTATGACTTCTTTTCCAACCCATTTTAGTAAATGTGATATTTCAGAAATATGTGGAAGTAATTTAATAACACCTGGCACAAAAATTGCACTGCTTACAATTTAAAAATAAATTCAACAATTCAACTTAAAATTTGCTGCAACCTTGCAAAATACCTTTTTGGCTGTTATTCAAGAATTCAAATGCTAACTATGATAATATTTAACACAAGTGTTAAATTGGATAAAATGATGATGTGGTGACATTTTCTGTCCAAAAAGTCTGGCCATTATTCAAAGCCATAACTCAGGAAAAGAAAGGGAGATTTGACCATATTTCTTATTTGTTCACACACTGAATCTGTGACACTAATCTTGGATGCCCACCTTGAAACTGCGTTGATTGTTGGGATCTTCTGTGCTGTCAGACTGATGTTGTTTGTGAAGCATCTGGTTTTTAGAATTTATAGCTTCTTTGCAGCAATGTCCATATTTGAGGTTAAGATGGTCATACACTACAAGCTTGCTGATATTGAGTTTCATGATTGTCACTGTACCATGTGATAAAGCTCTTTATCAGTCCTCTGTCCTAATCTGCAAGAATAGTGTATAAGTGAAGACAGCATGTTTCTCACCTGGAACTATTCACTAGAATCTTTCATGTCAATCTAGTGATAACTGCCATTTTGCTATCTAAAAAAAAAGCTATCTTTTATTGAAGTCCATCATATATGATATTAGTGTGGGCAAACATGGGTGTGTGGCACAACTTGGCTGGTTTGCTAAGGCATGCAACTGTTCAGTAATAATTCAGTAGTTCAGGAGTAATTTTTAGTTATCCAATATAATAGCAAGGACACATAATGAATGGTATCAAACTGCGTATCACATAAACACACAGATTACAGCTCTACATACTTCATACTCTTTTAATCATCATTCTTCCACAAATATATTTGCCAGAAAGTTAATTGTGTAAATCATAAAAACCAATCAAATGGTAAGTTTAATGGCTTGCTAATGCATAATCTGGGCTCTCTACACTCACTGCTCAATTTTGAATAACAAAAGGAAAACAACAACATGTGCTTCACATGATAACAAAAAAGAGATCTCAACAGTGTGTGTGTGTACAAGTCTGTTTGTTTCTGTGTATGTTTGTGGGTCTGTGCATGTAGGTGTGTTTGTGTGCAGCTGCGCTTGCATCAGTCTGCTTAATTCCGTCTCGGGCATATTTGCAGGACAAATTGTAATTTAACTCAAAACTCAGTAGCTTAACTCAAATCCCAGAAGCAAAAGAATAGACTTTGGCTCTCTTTTTTTTACTACACAGTGTGTTGGGTGTGCACACAAGAAGGTAACAATCAGATTTATTGAACTGTGTTCAACCACACCTGCAGGACATGTTTCATTCAAATATTACAAGTCGGGAATGTGGGGCACATGGATCAGCCACATATGTCACCCTCTCCATGCTCTGATCAACCATGAACAGTGAATACAAAGCACCACATGAATGCTGATGCATGCAACTCTGCTAATCATAGTTTTTTTTAGGATGAACCGTGACAAAAACTGAGAGGGAGATCCCAAAGGTTTTTTCTGATGAGATCAGGGGTGAATTGGAGGTTTAAAAAAAACATTTTGCCATTCCCTTCTTTTGCAGTCTTCTAGCAGTGCCACTGTATCCATCATGCGCTAATATACATAAGTATATGCTCAACATCAGGTTTTTACAAATCACAGCACAAGCTACCATTTTGAAATGGAAAGTCGCAGCTAACCAGCAGGTAAAACGGATTCCTAAAACAAGCACAGAGAAAGAAAAATCTCTGTTTGGCTGTATACCTGTATTTACACTGCATGGTATATGTTCCAAAAAGGTGAATTAACCACTTTTGTTCCCTGTAACTATCTATTGAAGAGTTAGGCTGCCATGCCCTTCTTGAGCATGTCCCTCTTTTTTGTTTTTTTTTTGTTTTCTTTATTTTTTTTTGCTTGTGCAACATTCTTTTGCAAAAATTTGTGTTTGAGTATCTATGTTCAAGATTTTTTAATATTTCTGTATTAATGTCGCTTAATTGCTCCTTTGGATTAATACCTTCTGTTTTCCCTTGTGTCTGTGGTCTGTTGGCCTGTGTGTCTGTATGTGGGTGTTTAAGGCTGACAGAGCTTGTCCACCTCTCTCATCTTTTCAGCCCTTTTAGATTGATTAATTCAGTGAACACACTCTGTCCCCATCAGGCCTTGGAGCTTTGGCTCTGACTCTATCTGAGTGGTCTGTCTGTTGACCAGACAATTACCAAGCTAGTCAATCACTACCTTGAAGGCATGTTGCAAGCCCCTGTTTATTCTGGCAAGACTGACTGATCATACTCACACATAAACACACACTCACACAAAGGCATACACGTACACACACTTTTCTGCTACTTCAAGGTTTGTTTTTTTTTATTCAGGCGTGTTTTAGCTTCTTATCTGACCGGAAGTCATAGGCATCTTTAGGTGGACTTACTCAGTGACACTAAAGCATTACCTCCTGCCAACACATCATAAACTGGCACTTAGGCTTTTGATTGGCTAAGTTGGCTCATCTACAACAGGTAAACTTTTATTCGTGGTTAATTTAGGTCTCCTGAAAGATCTTACTGATAATAAAAGAAGTTTCTCACAGCTCCTAAAAAATACCCTTCTCATTAATTGGGCTGCACTTAGATAACGTGGTTAAGGTCTGCTCTTTTGAATAAAAAGAAATTGCTCCAACTAAGACTCTTGGGTGCAAAGGCCTCACTTGAAGATTTGTGTTCTCCTGAAGATGTTGGACTGGGCTGAGGTCAGGGTTATGTGCTGGCCAGTCAAGTTATTGCACACAAAACTGGGAAAACCTATTTCATTATGGAGCTCACTTTGTACACAGCAACATACTTCTGTTTAAACCAAAGCATTTATATTTCTTGTATTTAGATGGTGTCTAACCAAAATCACGGAAAACATACCAGAAGCATATAAAAAGGAATGTCCACACACTTTTGGCCATTTATGGTGATGTACCCAGATAATGACAATGATCCATACACACACGCACACACTTACCCACATTGATATAGTTATCCTAGGCCAATTCATGTTGGAAAATCATAGCTGAAAGAATTTCAGCTATGATTTGGATTTTCACTGTCCACTGTCCCCGAATTCCTCCTTTTTCTCGTAACCTCTTCTTCTGATTTTTTAATACATACAACTCTTTCTATCATTTTCTGTCTGTCTGTCTCTTTCTGTCTCCCAATCAGAACAAATGCCAAAAGTGAAACAAATTTCCGTGGCAATTACATTGTGAGGCCGCGAAGGGAGAGGCAAGCGAAGCAGAACATCTTGAAATGGCTTTATAGAAAGGACTCCCAGGCCCTTTAATTACTCCACTATTGATTGCTATGTGAAGGTTTCCCGCATTCACTTGCTGCTTTTTCTTCTCAACTCTGCATTTAATATCCTGCTGAGAACGGCACTGAAATGCTTCTGGATTTAGACTCTATGATTTTATATCAGCTCATTTCATTAGGTGGCGTTTATATTTTATATGTATTGTATCCATGGGATAAAATCAGCTTTCTTTATTGCAAGATGTGATTCTTTTGTAGTGGCAGATGGTCTCGTTTCAAAGTTTGTCACACCATCTTTGCTGAAAATGACGAATACAGTGTATGCAATAGTGTTGCATAAAAGTTTTCCTAAACCAGCAGGAAAAGAAAATGTCTTCCCAAGAAATATGACAGTGGTAATTTTCAGCTAAACTACAGCTCATTAAACAACCTGTTGCATCTCATTGGTTTAATTCATCCATCTCACTGTGTCATTTAAATTAGCCACTTTTGTTTCATTATTCTCAATTATTCTCAGTTATTAGATCTTATTGGTGCACTTTTTAATTTTCTGAAGTATTTAAAGTGAATGAGCTTTGGTCTGACTAAGAAAAAAATTACATGACAGGGATTTGGACAAAAGCCATTTCTAAAATTAAAAAAAAAAAATTCTGCATGTTTCACATACAAAAACTCTTATGTGGGTATCTATCCACAAGTAAGGAAAATAAGCCTAAGTCCAATACAAGCCTAAGATTCACAGTCATTTCTGGAGCATCTGGACAATTACAGCCTTACTGCTGAGATTCTAAGTAACTGGAAACAAAACTTTTTTTCCTACATAACATTGATCATAAACTTATAAAAACAACTCATTATATTTGATTGAGAAATTTAAACATCATTGTGCTTACAACTACAAAAATTCAGTTCCTCTGTTTACTTGAGCTGGTCAATATGTTTTTATAGGCCAGTCTTGACCTTTACTATATGGTGACGTCATTGACTCACTATCCAGGAGCCACCGCATATCTACCTAACTGGATATCTATGCATATAAGTATCTTGTTTTTAGGCCTTTTTCAGGGACTGAAAAGCTGTGCAAGGGTAGGATCTGAGTCCCTGACAGTTTGTCTAACTACTTTGCCACCCAAATGCTTACAGGGGGAAATCGTGAAATCTGTCTTGAGAAAATGGCACAAAAACACTGTATTATAGCACTTTAGATCACATCACAATTCATTTGTTTCAGATACTTCTGGTGAAGTAAGGACACATTTTACCATTGATATTCAATATTCCACTGTCACTGTTTAAAGAGCAGGGGGTAGAAAATCAGTCATTTTCTTGGGAAGAACTTATTGAGAGAGGTAATGGAAATACTTGCCTTCACATATCAATTAGCTTGTAAAAGTGGGATGCATGCTGTAGTCCCTTTAAATATTTTCATAAACTCTTAAAACTTAACTCAGAGTCACCCCTTACCTGTAGAGGCAGTCTTATCTCTCAACCCATTCATCATAAAGTGAAATCAGTGTATGACAAATCTCTCTCGCTGCTCTCTGTGCGTACAGCTGCAGATTGAATACACAAACGGGCCACATGTTCCATCCCAGCTCTTTAGCCAAAGTCATTTGTGCCAATGTCAAAAGTGATAAATGGGTTATGTGGTGCCTGTGAGAGAAAGCAGTGAATTTTTATAATGTATTAAACGGGAACGAGAGACGAGAGGAGGGCGAGAAGACAGGCAGGGAGGGACAGAGGATGGAAGCGGCGCTGGGAAAGTGGGCTGTCATGCTGTAGTGCCGTGCTGTAGGCAGGGGACCTCTGTCACACACAGTTTGAGCCCCTGCTTCACATCTTCACTGGCACTTCGTCTGTATTTCCCTCAGATATCCAGCCATCAGCCCCCCTAGAGCTCAAAGCTGTACAGCAAGGCAGCGAAGCTGGCAGAGAGGGCTGTCAGATGCATCATATGGCACTGTACAGTATGTACTCATATGTGTGATCTGGTTTTCCTATCTTTGTGAGAGGCAGCTTTTATTTTAGACCTTCACTTTAGGGACATTTTTCTATTATGGTTCTTATAATGTCATCACTTGCATACTCATATATATATATATGGTATGTTACGGGTAATGCCAACTTGGAATTTATTTAAAGGATCCATGAAATCTGACATATTATTAATGAAAACAGATTTGCTCTGTGAAATAACCTCTTATATGTCTGTGTATCTGTTATTTGTGGATCAATCCCAATGTATCGTTGTTCTGATGCCAACATTTCCTGCCCTAGGATTGATTCTCATATAAAAAGATCAATATCTAAACTCAGTAATTTTGGTTGAGTGTGTATTTTATCATATGTTATTTGTTACACCAGGATGGTAAATTATACCAGGTTGATAGGACTGCCTACCTCACCTTCCGCCTGTCAAAGTCATGTGTGCACTTTGGCTCTATGACTTTGCCTGTTTGATGTGAGCCACTGAAAGCAGACCTTTACATTTCCCACCAAGAATAATGTCTTGTCATTATGCAGTGAGAATCTGAAATGTGTACGCCTACAGCCTACTTTTTATGTTCCTCTTCTGAGTATGGAATGCAGAAAAAAAATTATTAATCCCTACAGGGAAATTTATTTGCAAAATACACTCATAACATATGTGGACTAGTTGTCAAATCGAATTAGAAATAAAAAGCGTGAGTATTGGTAGTGGTATAGGCGATGTTATCCTAGGTATTACTTGGTATTGGATCATACAGGAGATAAGTGGTATTGCACATCACTACTGTGTATGTGTATGTATGTGTGATTGAAGCTCTCATCAATACTCATTCACTTGACATAGCTTTTGAGTGAAACCATTCCTTGTGAGTGAGACAGAGATACTTCTATAGAAAAATACTTTGTGTGACAGTGTGTATCTGAGTTTCTTTTATAATTATTATTGTGTAACAGTAAACATGACAACACAGACACAGCTCTACCTATCCAACCTGTGTTGGACACCAGTATATGTCTAAACACATTTAGTTATTTTTAGTTACTTACTTTCCTAATTACTTACTAAACCTGTGTGCTAAAAATATATTCACATTTGGACAATTTGGAGTATGCAAATGTTTTGTAGGCAACATAATAACTGTTTTTAGTGATTCCAGTTTAGTTTAACAGAAAAACAAGGAACATTTATACTGAGTATACTTGCAAAATTCTGTTTATATTTCTAGAATGGTATGAGAGTCAGTCTACATAGTCAGTCTACCTACTTGTGTCCTACTTATAACTTTTGAGTGGAAAACAATTACAAACTTTCTGGATTTAAAAAGAAAAACAATACATTTTGCCAAGAATGTTTTTTCAGGCAGCGATTATGATTCCTACATGTTTTTGGCAGAATACTTGTAGTCTATAAACATATTCAATAGGAGACAGGAATGAGATATAAACACTGTTTTGGGCAAAAGTGGCCAGAAGAGTGGATGAATCATTCAGTACTGCTTAAAACTAAGCTGTTGATTATCTGGTAACTGGTTTTATTTTTATACACTTTCCATTTGAAGAGTGAGCAATCACTTACTCTAAAGGAGCTTCACTTACCATCCCTTCCATCAAAATCAGTTGTTTTTTCCCAGTCTGATGTGCTTAGGTCTATACGACAGCAGCATCTTTGATAGAGTCTGAGAGCCATGCTGTTTCTCATTTATACTATCTCTCTGAATGATTACAAACAACATAAAGGTTCGGTATCTTTCTGTATCGTCACACTGGGAACAAATCTGAATTCAGTATCACTCAGCAACTCCCATGACAATGTCAAACTGGCTGAGGCAGGTCAAAATGGCGGTCCTCATGTTTGTGAAATCACAGGGACTTTTCATTCTTACTGTAATTCATCCTAAAGACTGTATTTTTCTTTTTTTTCTAGAACGCAAGAAGATTACCCTGACTGTTGGAAACCAGTTGTCCTACAAGAAAATCTACAATGTTGTGGGATACCTCAAAGGCAGAAGAAACCCAGGTTTGTACAAATTCTCAGAAGTTCTGTCTTCGAAGGGGTAGGGAACCTTTTTCCTATCAGGAGTGGTTTAATTTTTATAACATACCTTGAGGGGATTGCTAAATTATTGAACACATGAATCACAGTAACCTCTGATAATATGGCTGAAATGGCTTCTCTTTGGTGAGGCCCTGATGTCATGTGGTGGCAACGATAATAATGAAGCTGGTTTTCAGGTCTGAATCAGTCAGCTCAAAGCAAAACTAAGTCCTTGAAAAGAACTGCACATAGTAGAAGTTTTCCAGACGGATATGAGAACTTTAGGGGAATGTCTCCTTACAATGGGACAATCTGCAGGATGGACATACAAGTTTGTAGAACTAGCTAAGTGAGGCAGATGTGCTTAAAGCTTGGAGTGCATTAATTGTTTGCACCTTGATAATTTTTTTTATTGTAGGTTGTCAGACACATGCAAATAATTCACTTACTATTCTTTAATTTTTATGTCCTGGAACTGCTCACTGAAATACCTGTAGGAGTTTTGCACGTTCACCAGCATATTTAGATGTCATTGTGGAGTTTTGTTCTTTTAGAGTAGGACTATGCACAGTGTTAACCTCTTTCCAGTTGCACTTGCCACAGCTTTAATTTTGCTTTAAATGGCTTCAATAGAGAGCTTAGATGCTAGTTATGACCCTTACATTGAGGCTTAGCTTTGAGTGACGTGGTAATGGCCACCTGGAAGGACAAATCACACAGCCACTTAATACCACAAAGCTCCAAGACAGGCTTTTCCTTCATTTCCATAAATACTCTGAGAAAAAAATTATACTTTAGAAATTTTACTTTGTACAGTGCCGCAGTGCTAGCAGCCCTACAGTGACAATGGTACTAAGTATGTGTTCAATAATTTAGCAAGGCCCTCAAGGTATGCTATACAAAACTAAATATCTTAACCAAAGTGTTGATATTTGGTCACCTTTTAGTGTTTTGATTATTATTTTTGTTTAGTCTAGTTGTAGACACCAAAAAAGAGACTTAATTCTCTTGTCTGATAAAATACTAGCTTAATTTAGCTTTAGCTTTAGACAAGCAGAAAAAAATGCTGGCAAGATTAAAAGTTTATTTTGTAAACATCTGGAGGTGGATAAAAGTGAACATAATCTTTACCATCTTAAACAAATGCATATTAACAAGAGGCTGTATCCAGTCTTTTATGTTCAGTGTGGAAACACTTTGTACATGTCTAAAGCCCTCTGAAACACATCCAAAAATCTGCAACATTCTCCATCTGCATCTCATATTAGCCATGCTATAGAGACAGCATTAAGGTGGGAGCAAGTACCAAGGAACTACTTTTCTGGACGGAATGATACACCACATTGGTTAGTGAGGCTAACTACATGCTGAACCACAGCAGAGAACAGATCCAAGTGCCCCCCTCCCATTGAAGCATTGAGGGCTTCAGTTGTTTGCCATTGCTTACTCCCTCAACCTAAACTGAGCACTCCTGATCTCTAGACTTGAAAGATTTAGAACTCTCAGAGATGACAGATGCTCTAAGACCCACAGCCACCTTCAGAAAAGACATGGACCTGACTTTGCCCTGCCTGCTAATGTAGGATGTGTTCTCAACAATAGACACTGCAGGGAGTCCTAGTGACAAAGGTCATCCAGAATCAATGTGGAAACAATAACAAAAACATCTGAATAGAGGCTGGCAAACCATTGTTGAAGGTGCAGCAGTCCCATTGGAACCACTGAGTAAGCTTCTCCTATGAACCCTAATACCTACGAGAGAGACCATGCAACCACTGCCATCCCCCACTACAGTGAGCTGCCTGCTGCAATGCTGTATGTCTAAGATCTGACAGAAAGGCCCTGAGCTTGAATGAAGCGAGTACTACAGTAAAGTAACTGAATTACCATGAAATGTATCTTTGGTTGGCTAGGAGAAGGGCTGGACTTACACTTATTTTGCCAATCAGAAATAGTCAGTATCATGTTAAATAACAGAACTGTATTAAATTTAACTCAGGGCATGACCCTTTAAAATTGGAAAATTGATAGCTAATTAACTAATTCAGTCTAGATCTAAAATTGCTACAGAGTTCTTGACATGCATTAGCAAAGATACAGGACTAATGCACTCTCTGACACACACACACACACACACACACACTCCCTCACACACAAGTAAAAGCTTCTAAATGAATAAGTGGGTGCAACAGTGCAACAAGATAAATTAATTACTGCACATACCAATAATTAAACAAATAAATGCATCTGTTAATATGCTAAATGCAGCCATGAATAAATGTAAAGAACATAGAAATGAACAATGACTAAATAGTAACAAATTGCTGAATGATTTAAGTCATGAATACAGACAGATATGAATGTAAATGAAAGAAATATATCATTCTCTCAACCAGGCTTCAAACTATCATGCATTTTTCATTGTTTTGGATCTGCATTGGTTGTTGTGGCTTTGACTGTCTTCCTCTGGAGGAGAATGCAAGAGAAGACATTAACATAACCCACACTTCAGGTGCAGGAGGCACCATGGCAGCTTTGACCAAATGAAATGAAAACATAATTATAAATATTATATTGTATTGTATCACATAATATTTTGTCAAAAAAGTTCCCAGAATCTTACACAGAGAACCCTTAAATTGACTCTGAATACTTTAGGACATTGTATATATTATGAGTTGAGGCACATCCCACAGAACTAGCTCAGAGTTCACATTATGTAAATGATGTTAATGATTTCAGACAAGAATACCCAGTGTACCTAATGAGGGGAACTTAGTGAAACTGTGTGTGTGTGTTTGTGTGCGTATGAATGTATGTGTGTATATTTGTGTCTCAAAGCAGTATGTGTCTGTGTGTGTGTTTGTGTGTGTGTGTGTGTAGTGCATGTGCATATGTGTGGATACAAAGAAGCTACATTATTCAGCTATGAGTTCTAACAATTTTGATTATGGATTATTCATTAACTTTTCTCCAAGGTGTATATTTTCTTGTTCTCAGTCTCCTATTATAATTAAAGGAAACACTTTTGATTTGGGTTGGACAGTGGAAACAGTTTTAATTTTTTATATTGCTTAATTTATTATTATTTTACAGACTGAAACTGTAATTCTATGCTTCAGTTAATTTGAATTAGCAAATCATTTAAGGAAATGGGCATCACATTAATTGTATTTAAATGAATTTGGGTTGCAGAATCTGTCAGAGCTTGGTTTCCAAAAACAGTTGCCAACTACTGCTGGGAAATGGTTGGTGAGAGCAAATATGAAAGCTGCAAGTGCGAAACATTGAGCAAAAGAGGTTAAAATGATTTGTACACCTGGAGAGTCAATGGTCTTTCTCAACAGGTACTTTCTGTGAGTGACCTTTTAGAAAGTACAAGTCTTTTACTCCATTTAATGTTAACTTTCCTGTCATGTTTCCTCTGTTTCTTCCTGTCTGTTGCCTACTTATTTCAAGTCAGTGCTTCTTTATTATAGTCCATTCATGAGTTGTGCCAAGTGACTCGTAAACATGAAACATTTTCATTATAAGTAAGAAAAGATAAGAGGTTTGGGAAGAAATACACTGAGATCTACTCTTATTATTCCTCTCCACTGTCTCAGTCAGTGCAGGTAATTCCAAACCATATCATGTCTGTTTAATGTTTAAATGGCAGACCAGCCACTTCTGCTGAGCTGTTTTTGACATTATCCTTTTTATATTGTCACTCTGCAGAGGGGACTCTGTATCCTGTCCTTGCTGAACCCTCAGTCTTCATCCTCTGCCATCCTTCCTTTCCTTTCTCCCTCCCCTCTACTCGTACCAGTGCAATGCTACTGTACCTGTCCTGCCCAGTCATTGGTGGAAAATTACCTTGCTGATTTACAGTGTGATATTAGGCAGCCATAATGGGCCACTAAAGCAGATAATATGGGCCACAAATCTCTTGGAAGAGCGACATTTTAACTGGTTGTTGGCGTTTGATCATATGTCTGTTCTGCACTCATTTATCTACACCCTAAACAGAATGACTGTTCATGCATCGTCAAGACGGCTTTAGGTGAGACAGCCCTCAACAATAAAGCTATTTTGCATGAATCTGTTTTGCTTTAAGCAAAAATGCATAAATGAAATCCTGTTTGATTACGTGGAGGGACAGACTTCAGCATGAAATCAGCCAACTGCAACTAGCTCACAAAAACTATACAGTCCAATCCACACTTTAAACAAGTGTGGACTCCGTTCTTAAATATAAAATTGAACACAACACATTGCAACAAAAAAGTGAAATGCATTAATTGGTTGCAAATAGAGGGCATTGCCAATAAACACCTATTTGATTGATGTTGTTTTCTTTCTCCTTGAATGATTGTGTTTCAAGCTAGATACCAAAACATTTCACCTGTCAGTGGACAATCCATATAACGATGACACTGTTTCTAAGTGATATTAAATCCAGTGCTGCATTTCAATCAAACGTTTTCATGTTACTCATTGGTAAAATATAAACCAGTATATTTTTTCCCCTAAAAAAACAGTAATATCAGCTATTAGTCTAGCCAAATTAACAGTCTCTTCCTAGCTCATATGGAATCTAAAACTTGCTTATTTGCTTTAAGCATAAAAATGCCTTCAGTTTAGTTCCATATTTCAAGTTCAACTGCATGTCCAGATTATGTTTCATGCAACTAAACTAATATTATGGGAGCACATATCTGTTTTATAATCATCTTAGGTTCTGTAATCAAATTTAAGGAGCATTTCTGCTATGAGGCAACTCAGCTCAACTTGTCTCTACTCGCTTATGTTTTTTTTCTAACTTGTTTTAAACTGCAGAAGCGCTCTCTCGATATAGGACAAATTTTATCATGGCAAGTTGAACCCTTCACTATTTTAGAAGCATTGGTAACAACACAAGCTAATCTTTTTCTCTGCTTTGCTCATGTTTACTATTACTCTTTGCCCTCAATCACTCTCTAATGCTCAACCACATACTCGATACACACACAAAGCAGCCATGGTATCATAACTGAAGGTATCAAATGGATAATTTGTGTCATCTTTGTTGTTGTGGTACTAGTTTCAGAATCTTGATGCCATTTTTTGAAACTCTAGACACAAATTTCTTGAAAGATGATCAAAATAAACATTTTTTAAAACACTAACACCTTTTTTCCAGTTGCTTCAATACAGTTCTCTTTAAACAAAGATCATTTGATCATTGAACTGAAATCACTGCCTCAGGATGACACAACTTAACATCAAAGAGTTACCGTTTCAAAATGCAGTTCACACATTTCATTTGAGATGACTGTCTATTTATTTTATTATAATGATCTAACTTTTAAGTGATACAGCTGTTTAAAATGATAAGTAACTAATGCATTGTTTACTCATAAAGTACAGCAAAGTTTGGTAAAAATTGAAAAACAGTATCCAATGACCACATCATAAAAGTTTCATATGAGATCCACTGACACCAGTTAGGTATCTGATACTGATGGTTGATTTAACCTTGTGATATGAGCATAAATGAGTGGTATAAAAAGCGACATAGTGACATCATAACATGGAACAGGTGTGTGATAACCATAGAGATAATGCAGGAGGTGAAAGATGAGGAAGATGAGGAAGACATGACCAATGGTTGCTTTCATTCAAAGGGAACCTAAGTTGTGATTTACAGTATTGTATTTCATCAGTAAATTTCACATTTGTGTCATGACTTCAGTGCATCTGTAATATTCTCTCTACTGGTCCTTTTACAAGGACATTACTTGAAGCACCGTGATGAAACAGATTTTGTACCACATTATCTAATGGTTGTACAAACAACTAAACAGCAAAACTATGAGTATCTTGTGTGTGAGTGATCTAAAAAAAGTGCCCATATGGTTTTACATGATAAAGTGAGTTCTTTAAATGAGTGATTCTGTGACTGTAAGGTGCTCTGAAAGAACGCACAATGCATTGTTTTGAATGTTGGGCAGCATTGTAAGAAGTGGGAAGTGTTTTAAGATTTGGGCCTAGAGTTTTGTAAAATGACATGTAGGTTCTGAAAGTAGTGCCTAAGGGAATGTAAAAAAAAAAAAAACTGGTTTCATCTCAGCTTATTTATCTGGGTTGAGGGAGTAGATAAAATGCAGTCGTTGTTGCTAGCATTGCTAGCATCATTTTGGAAATGATGGGTTTGTTAAAGATATCCTGTGTTGTCCAACCATTTATAAGTCTTTAGTATTTAATAGGTGATAGGGTAAAATGTCTATTTCCTTTTCTTCTGTCACGGATAGCACCTAGTAAGTAAGCAAGTGAAGAGGAGACAAGTTGTACTTTATGGTGAAAAAAAACTCACTTAATGATTCTAAGATTAGCTTGTCAGGCTCAAGGATAAATGTAGAAGCTAAAGAAAAAGGTGTTACAGGTAAAAGAGACATTTGTGATACTGACCACAATTAGCTTAACATAATTAGCCACAGGTTTGTCAAATGCAGCCCACTTGACAGTTTCCACTGAATCTTTAACAGGAAATCAAAAAAAGCCATGCATATTAAATTTGACACAAAGCCTGGATAAAGAGAATGAGGAGATGTGAAGCATTAACATGAAATCAAGTTGCCAACATCATTCAGCTTCACTTAAAATACCTGATTTTCCCAGTAAGTGCTAATTTAGTTTAGTTTTTCATTAAGAAAAGAAAATGAGTGCCTGACTAACACATAATTGTTTTTTCACAACCATATTTTTCTCTTTGTTGTTGTTTATTTCTGGCTTTTTTAAAGGAAAAATATGTGTGTCACAAAGAGGCTGGCAATTATTGGTGTCCGCTATCCAAATGAAAAAAAAAAAAAAGTATTGCAACCACAGGATCCAGCTGTCCAAAACCTTCTGAAAGATTTTAAAGCTGAGCTTCAATAATATGATTTTGCTATATCAGGCTATGTCCCCTAGAAGTGAAGATATATATGATCTCTCCATAGACTATGTAGATTGCTTCTCTACTGTACCCAACTTTAAACAGTTCACGCAAGTTTAAAGAAAAAAAAAATATGAATTGAAATGGCAGTACAATGGTCTGTTTGTGTAACACAACTTTTTTATATTCATTTTCATGGCCTGCTGTTTTAATTGAAAACTAATGCAGCACATTTTTAAAAAATCAAAGCTTCTTGTGATTTGATTAATGTAGACTATTTAAAGATAAAATCAGTGCAGCATGTTTCATAAACAGCTCTGTTACACCAACAACTTAGAAAGAGAACACACAAAGATGCTCAAAGCTCAACAAAGACACTTCCTCATAGTTCATAAATTGTTAACATCCCAGCTCGTATCTTTGCTCTACTCATGTCCTGTCAAGTGTCCCTCCTCTTGTGATCACCTTAAGATCAACCTTTGGTTCATGATGGCAGGAGTTTAACAGTCTATGTTACTCACAGTTATTCCCAGTCAGGTTACCAAGTTCATGCAGGAAAAGAGGTATTTTCCATTGTACTGCCTTGTAAAATTCAATAAGCTGCTGGTTCAATATTGACCTAATGACATCATGTACTGTGAAACCTGGAGGGTCCTGGAAGTTAAGTGTAGTTCACCTGAGTTACTGATGGTCCTGTTCACTGAAAACCATAAGTCTGTTTCAAGCTAGATCTCATACTTTTTTTTGTTTATCTACATGGTGAGGTCCCAAAATAGACAGAAATCTAAAATCTTGTTTTGCAATGTGTTTGGCCCTATGTTTATCAAAGACAACAACACTCATGATTAAGACTTTTGGTGTATAATTTTTTTAAATGTACCTGCCTAAAAAGAACAAGACCATGATGTATACCTAATGTCTTAAAAACAGCTTTTTATTTACAATGGATATGCCTTAATGGGCAATTTGGTCTAACTTACTCTAATTTTACAAGGACGCTAAATAGACTGCCTAATGAGGGATTCAGTTGGTTAGGCCATAGATTGCACATTAAAGCTGATGCTCCTGTAGCTGTGGGAGTGTTTCATCAAAGAAACGTCGTTTAGATTCAACTCATCTACAAACTAAAGAAATCTAAAAAAAAATTAACTGCCAAAATCTGGTGGAAAATATATCAATGAAATGAAAAATAAAAATCTGCCCACAAGCTACTTTATAACTCCCTAATGTAAGCTGTAGTAACTTGCTGTTGTTATAGTGGAGCAGCTGAGACTGCAGTTAACACCCAAGTAGTTCACTACTAATTCTTAACTTAAGTATGTTGTTTTTAAAACTTTGTTTTTTGTAACAATTTAACAATGTGATACAACCTTTAATATATTTTTGCAGTGCCAGGCTTGCTGATTCCTCCCTTAGTCTTAATGTGAAGCCAACAACTGAACAAATCAATTAATGCTGTGGACATTGTGACATCACTAAATGTTGCTCGGTCTAAATTATGCCGTGTCTTCGAAATGTCTCGTTGTCTACAGTGCCGCCAGGAACGTTCCAATCTAAAAAAAAGTTGCAGATCTTTTTTTTTTTTTTTTTTTTTTAAGAATGTAAAATATTTTCAAGTCATTATGGAACCATAGTTGGACTGTGACCAGCAGTGGTTTGGGTAATTACCCAGCAAACATGCTTGTCCCTCTGAAACAAAGTTTGGGTCAACTGTGGACATGTGTAGGCAGATCCACGCTGAGCCCATGTTTATCACTTGCAGGTTTGCCTGTATGGGGCATGCAGTAGTGTTTCTCTCTTGGGCTTGCCAAAATGTAAGACTAGATAGGCTCTAAGTAATTTTTCTCAGACTGAATACTGAACTTAATAAAATCATGAAGACTTGCAACTTGACTTGGACTTTAACACTAATGACTTTCTACTTTTAGACCCAATTCATCAATGTACAATTACAAGGCAATCCATTGTGTTTAGTAAAAGTCCTGATTCATAGTGCTGGGGATCATGGTAAAGTAAAAGTTCTCACTGAATTATTTCACATAAAAAAAACCACTCAAAGCAGCTGTGACCTGCAGGTGTTTCAGCCCCTGTCAGGGTGTCAGTCTGTGTTTGGGATACAGCTGTGCAGTAACAGGAACTGTCTGTCTGGGGAGCTCATGTGATGAAACCCCTTTTTCTGGCAGCCTGAAGAGTGTCACATTTGCAAGTGTTTGTATGTATTTCTTTAGTTAGTTCCCAAGTGTCATTAATACAATTGCAGTTAATTTCTGAGCTGAGAAAACACTTTATTAAAACCTTTTATACAGCTGTAACCAAATGAATTCCTTTGCATAAAAAGTAGTGAAGGCAAGAGATGGAGAATTTAAGCCTCAGCTGTTTCAAGGAAAACAATCTCTGTTGCAACCATTATTATTGACTGCTCTCTCAGCTTTTTGAGGTTAAATGTCCACACAGTTTCCAATGTACATTCTGGAATTCAGCATTTCCACAGATATGTTAATACTTAATGTTTGAACTTTTAATCTTAATCTTTTTTTTACATTTAAATGTCCGGGCATCTTGTTAAAAATACCTGGTTTTGTTGGTAAAAACGGAAAGTGAACAGGTTGTGAATAGGTCCCCTCTAAGCCTTTGCACATGCCAAGATTCTCAACATTCCCTGCAGGATTCCCTGTTATCAGACTACCTCAGACCACCTGTGCCTAGTTACACACAGCTGCAGTCATCAATTAGTTGGTCTTCTTCTAATTTAATCAGTAACATATGAAATGAAACAGATCTTTTCTTAATCAGGGTTATATGCTTGCTTTTTATGATGTTTTCAAATGATGGTTTTCTAATGATGATTACTCCCTTATTTGACTGATATCTATGTGGTCAGTGACAATCTTAGCTGAAGAGGAGGAGGGAGAGGAGGGCAAAGAAGTCTCCTCCTCTTGCTGTATGAGTATAAAATCATCCTGGGTAGGGAAAGTTTAGCTACTGATTCTCCTGATATGGCTGGCATCTAAATGCTTGAAAAGTTTGTAATGTGTCTTTAGGAGTCTGGATTTCCTATTTTGGTTGACTTTACCCCATTGAGTTGGTAAGGTCAATATGAAGGAGCCAGAAGGAGTATGTAAGTCCACTTAGGCATCAGCTGTGGGAGAGTTGCTGCTGGTTGCAGCCTGCTGCGAGGCTGTGTGATTTCAGCTAATTTTCAACTTACTTGCTCTTTGTTAATTTCCCCAGGACTTTTGTTTTCCCTCCTCTGTTTCTTTATAATCTTTGGTGCCTTCTGAGTTGTTCTTGGGTTCAACGTCTTTCTGCTCTCTTCCAGTTCAAACAGCCTCACTAAAATCCCTAATCTATGTAGCATTACTTGTAGTAAGGGTACACAGATCTCAAACAGTGGAATGCTGTTCAGACATCTCATTTGGTAAGCACTGAATCATTTAACTTTTGGTGTGTTAATCTCATCTGAGCAATAAATAAACCCATTAAAAAAGACATACACTTAAATGGAAAAATTAAAGCAAACCACACTTTTACATACGACTCATTTAAAGCAATTTACAGAAATGGTTAATTTACTCTTGAAGCCAATCTCGGTGCATTACATGTTGTCAGAGTCTTAGGCTATGCTAGCAGGCTTCTCAAAGCACCTCCATTCTCAAACAAAATCATCAGCGCTTTGTGTTGGATTGATGAGGCTCGCTCTGTTCTTCTCTTTGCCTGCAGGAAGCATCCATACTCAACATTCTACCTTTGTAGAGAATGTAAGGCATACAGAGAAGCCTGAAGCATTCACATTGTATGTCTGCGTGTCAGCGTGTTCCCTTGAAAAACTACACTAACATCTCTGTTTACCATTTACCTCGAAAATTTTCTATTCTAATGTATTTTTCCTTGATGAATTGACCTCTTCAGATATTCTATTAAAGCAGTCACATCGAGGGGAATCAGTACAGTATGTCTGTTTTTTCAGAATGTGTCTGGAATGCTGATTAAATGAAGAAGTAATAATGTAATTGCAACAAGTTTAAAAGCATCTCTGTGCTGAGGACTTAAGTTTAAATTCACAGATGAACCCCTCGGTAATTACATGTGTTCTTTAAGTTAAATGAAAAAAGGTAAAACTACTTCAAAAGTTTCAAGGGTAAGCATGATATGAATAAAGAATGTGCAATAACACCTTGGACTTCTTACTGAAATTTACATTCAAAATAGCATTCCTTCAGAACCTCCGCTTCAGATTTGATTTGAAAAATAAAAATCATTAGGAAATCATAAAATCAAAAATAATATTTTAAGACAGAGCAGATTAATCGAGATCAGTAAAACAGAAACGAATATTCTTCAACAATGTGTTATATATTTATTTTTATATTTTACAACAATAAATATACATCAGCAATCTTTTGTCAGTGCAGATAATCTGCTCGATTGATGAAAACAGATATGCATTTGTATTATATTATATAAGTACAGAGTTGGCAATTTTGTGTATTTATTTTTTTTTATTTTATTTTTTGTAAATGTTGTAGCTGTTTAAGATTTCACAATGTGTATACTAGGTACAGTCACTGATCAAGAGAACTTGCTTTTACTTTTACTGTACTTTTAATCATAATGATCACCATGACTATACCACTATAATACTCCCCTTTTTCTTTCTTTTTCTTCTTCTTTTTCTTTTTTC
>JAPZDV010000021.1:2413352-2436235 GCA_029814665.1 Acanthurus lineatus
ATCTCTAAAAATACCCAGAATACCTGAAAGTTAATGAAATATGCTGTTTGTTGTGCCTTAAACGTATATAAAATCAAAGCTAAAAAATAATCAGCAAATTCTAGGTCTTTGGACTGTCTACACTGTGAGCAATGAAACTGCTTTCTTGTTAATCTTTTGAATTTTTCTTTGATTCCGAGGGTTGATATCTTGCAAGAACTTTAAATAACTAAAATAAAATAGGACACTCTTTAGGTCATTAAACAAGAAACAATTCAAACTTCTGCCCCCTCAGTATTTAATGGCTAACATGACTTAACCTAATTTAAGCCTCTGTTTTTTCATAATCAAGTTGTAAAATATTGCTTTTTATAAAATATCATGACACTTCCTGATTGTATCACTTGCCAGTGAGACACAGAGTCTAATGTCTTTAAAAGGGACTTTTTTAGCTTTTTTTAGATAAGACTAAGGATTTGTTTACAGGAAAGGACAACATTGTATTGAAATGTTTATTATAAAGAGCCACACCCTCTTTTGTTTCTACAATAGCCCTGGACAGATAAAAAGTACTTTTACCCTGCCATTAAAACCTGATCAAAAATCCAGAATTCAGTATAATACATTAAGAAATGCCATAAAATCCACCTGACCCCCCAAAAATGTTTAGAGACCTTTTGAACTCAATTCAGAGGGGGAAAAAAACAAAAACAAAAAATCCAAACCAAAACAAAACAAGAACAGTCTAGTTATTTATCTGTGTTCACAACAATCTCACCTGAGAGCTCAAATCTCTTCCACCTGATGTGATCATAAAACTTACATAAAGTCCATTCCTCCTGAACAATAACCACAAATGATATATTTCATGCTTATAACGTACCTAAAATGCATAGGCCTTTCCAATAATGACCTTTAAAACACAGTATGTATTCACCGTGACAGATCTTCCTCTAGTACTGGCTCCTAGTGCATGTCCTGACTGAAAAAAAATTACAGCTGATATTTTAATTGAATTATGGCACCATGACAGGCTTTTAAACACGAAGAAAAGATGACAATGGGCTTTAGAATTACACTGTAAATGGTAAATATGAACATCTTTCACATTAGGGAATATGCAAAGGAATCTAATTTATATGTCTAATTTATATGTTTTCACACATAAAACCAGTGGAAAAGAAACTCACAATAAATCAGCGGAATGAGCCCCTGACTTTATGGCGATGTAGCTACCCAAGACCATCCGACAGCACACTTGGCATATTGTTTGAAATAGGACGCTGTCTGCAATATGTTTGAATTACCACAGTTGTTGAATTGTCAGGGAAGGCATTGTGCGACTGCAGCAGGCTCTATGAATATGCATAATCACGAGGAGAGGCTGCTCAGCCTCAGAGGGTATTTATGTGTCTGTCAGCAAAGCCCCTCCATCACAGTTTCATATCACAGCAACTGAACGTAAGTTGAGGAGGGCATATGAAAATATGTGTTAGGTAAAGAATGAGCTCTGTCATTACTCGTGGCTGTGACATTCGTCAGGTGCTGTGATGTGACGCATCTGTCCAACAGTTAGTGGTTTGCCTTGTATGAGGAAAGTTAAAAAGCATGCAAGGCCATGCAAGACTTATTATTTGTATTACATCAAGGTAGATGTAGTCACGAAGCAAGAGCTTTCCAGAGATTCATTTCTATTAATAGATGGCCCCTAAATGAATTAAAGATAGATTACAGGCCAATTTGTTTATATCCTTTAGCCCTTGAATATACATAATTGCTCTTAGTGAGGATTAATCAATTCCTATTCCCTCAGTATATTCTGTGGGCAATCTTCTGCAAGGTTGACTTTTAACCCACTCAGCAATCATTTTATCAATTGGTGGAGAAAAAATCCACGGGAGATCTTTGCTGTGAGCAGGAAAAGGTATTGTATAGCATATTGGTAATGCAAAAGGTCCTGTGTGTTTTTCAATTCATTATGCATTACCCAATCACCTCGAGTAATGCTTTTAATGTAGATTTCCATCTGTTTAACTTAACATTTTCCAGTAATTATTATTAATCACTGGTTGATTCACCAGTGTCATTACTATTTACATTCAGTTTTACTCTCAAAATATAAAGGATTGTCTGCAGGTTGTCTGGTGAATAGTGACACCTGCTGGACATTCTGCTAGAGCAGCCTTTCAATTTAATTCCCTGTTATATAGGAAGATGTTAATGAAATAAGGAAGTTCTGGCCAGGAGGCAGTTGCTGTTTTATTTTGTTCTTTAAAGATGGATAACAGATTTTTCCGCAGCCATCTTCTGTGAAAAATTGGTAGCACTAAGTGAATGTGAGTAAATACTGTGCATATTCATATCAACTGTGTACCTTGAATGAGTTTTAAGCCAAATTATGACAGATTATTGTCAGAGAAGATATTTTTACGAGTCAAATTTGAAACAACCAAAAAATACCACAGGAGATAATTATTTAAGAGATGCTAGCTGAATTCTCCACTTTATTTTCAGGCAGTAATGATGAGAGTATCCTGGTCTTCTGCAGAGGAGAAAAAAAAAACTGATGTTATGTTCAAAAGTTAACAAAATCAGTTCTGCTGTACTAAAATGTATCTGGTAGTATAAAATTAGGGTAATTCAAGCTGATTTCTCATGTTTGGTCACAATACTTTCTCATGTTTGGTCGCTTCATCAAGCTCCTTGGGCCCATCTCAGTGTGTATCTGTGAGTGTGACTCTGTTCCACCTTTCCTTTTCTTTTACAGTCTAGTAAACATATAAACAAAGGAAGACTTTAAATCCTCTCTGTGTCTTTGCACATGTCTCGCTCACTCTCTTGCTTTCCCATTCTCTGCGCCTCTATCTCTTTGTCTCTTAAATATTGCAGTCACTCATTTCTGGATGGCTGGGACATGCTTTTCAGTTCAACAGCTGCAAATGGCTTTTCCAAAGACCACGGTCTGGAACAGAATTATTATTATCATCACACACGTAATGCGAAGTTGTTTTTGTAATTTGGCACTTTGTTGTTGCTGCGGGCTGCATTCTGATTACAGTACACCGCCAATCTCCGCCACCCTCCGCTTATTTGATCTGTCATAATGATGATGTACGCTGAGTGTACAAAATGCTAGAGCCACTTAATTGTTTTTTTAAACGAGAGGAATTACTCTCTTTCAATGGTCATGATGTTACCAATAACGAAGACAAAATTTTAAAAAAAGACTTTAAAACCTCAAGGAAAATAAAACGACAAGCCTATCTTTGTGTTTTTACCTTGGCCTGTCCATGCTTTGTTTTAACACAGTGTTTTTATTTTAAAAATTAAACGAAATTTTTTCCCGGACTCAAACACAACCTTGATATACTCAATAGACTCACTTGGGAAAACTGTCTGGATTCAACCTTTCACGTCAACGTCCAGCAAGCCATTCAGTGAAGCACAATGATTTTGCAGACTGAATGGTATTTAGTGGTAAGCTGAGATCTCAAAATGATTTCAGGCTCTCCTTATCATAGCAGACAAATAAATTAAATATTGATTCTTGGTGTGGCACCACAGGCTGAAATTAGCCATTCTCTCTGCTCTCTCACTTTTTTCCCTCCCTGCTTACTTGTTTATTCTCTCTGTCCTCCCTTTAAATCCTGTTTTTTACTCCTCTCTATTTTATCATTCCCTCTCTAAAGAACTCTACTTTCATTTTGACTGTCTCTGTTTCTCTTTTCCCTCCTCTGACACTCTCCTTTTTAATGCACTGTGTCTGGTTGAAAGAGAGGAAAAGGAGTGAAGAGATACATGGCTTGACTTTAAATCTTCTCTCCAGCTGATGGAATGATAGTCTATCTCTATATAAAATCCTTCTTTGTTGCTTAAGTTGAGCTATTTTTCTCTTTTACCAATTTTCTTTATTGCTTGAATTCAAAAACTGCAGACCTTTAAAACATTTAGTAACTGCAGTAACCTCAGGTCACCTAAACTCATTCAAAACCAGTATATATAACCAGCTGTATATTTTCTAAAATCTTTGCCTCGTGAAATTGTGGGTGAGGGGTTGAGTTCTCCTATATGGCAATCTAAGACAGCTCTTTCTTTTGAAATAGAGAAAACAAGGTAACAGCCAAAGGCAAGAAAAGTTCCCTTACATAGGTTGGATTCTTGTAGTGTTGGCTAACTAAAATTTCTCCTGGATTGTATCTGCATGTGATCAATTAACTTAATGCTGGGCAGAGTTTGGTTCCAGTTCATCTCTTCTACCTATCATGGGGGTGTTTTCCTGGTCAAACTGCTTATGACAGATCTACCCAAATGATCCTGTGGTGTGAGGGGTTTAGAATAGTAGTCTTATTATGTCTGCCCGGATCAGAATTTTTTGGATTAGTAATCTTAAATATCACACATTTGAGCAGAAACCTGCAAAGGGCAGTGATAATGCATACTCATTATTATTTTATCTTTTTTAATAATGCTAAAAACAAACTACTTAATTTGTTTGGGATTTTTTGTATTGTTTATGTCAGATATTCATTCAGCCATTGTCCAAAAACAGATAGAGACTGGTCAATGTATGACATTTGCAAACAATACAAAGTAGACTAGACATCCTTCTCCTCAGCCATATCCTTCACTTACTTTAGGGGTCTTTGACATTCCCTGACCAGACTGTATACATGTAGAAAGTTTTTCTGTTTAGAAATGGTCACGAATGCACACTGCATGGGAGTTTGAACATTCCCACAATGTCATGGGAGCTTTTTTGGAATTTAAAAGATTCTTAAAAATAAATTTGTTTGTGGTCCTTCTTCACATTCCCCACATTTTATCCCCTGATCTACATGCTAAACATCTACCTGATTTAGCTAACCCAAGGGCACAGGAAGAGAGAGCAGCTAGCAGCAACAGTAATGCAACCTGTATTTCTAAGGAATGTGGACTGAGTGAAGTTCATAGTGTGAAGTTACATGAACAGGCAGTATAGAGAAACTATGGACAGAACAGGAGAAAGAGAGTGAGAGAAAGATGGAATATAAAGAGTACTGAAAGGAGAAAAGCCCTGCAGGAAAGTGCAGCTTAATGGTGGTGCTAGCAGGGTCGCCCTTAGCACGTTATTAACATCACAGCAACTGCCTCTCCTGACTTCATTCTATGCCTGGAAAAACTAAATAACTATGCATTATAATTCTTTGTAGCACAGCAGGAAAAGTGAGGGCATTGGAATTATACTAGAAAATGAAGACCTGTAAACTTATTTGAGTCAGAAAGAAGTGAAATATTTTAACATAATAGTTTCAGTACATGTGGTCAGTTGTGAACTGGCCAGGTCTAATTTTAGCACATTTGGGTTTCAAGTAGGCAACTGGAGTTTATGTCTCCTTCCTCCCTAATCCTTTTTTTTGGAAAGAAGTGTCTTTGAAAGTGATGCAAGTTTTTTTTACTGTCAAATTCTTTATCTGGTAAACAGTTACCACATCTTTATGAATCTAGCTTTTGCTATATTAATGAACTGTGTATGTCCCAGATCTTCTATGAGCAGTACAGTTTAAGATGGCAAAAACTTCCTTTGCTCTAATGTTAACAATTATGGCATTCCTTCTGTTTGCCATTAAAATATAACAGACACATTAGATGATGAAAAGGCAAATAAATAATTATGTACTGGGAATTAAAGAAAATGTTCGATATTAAAAAATTGCTTCCAATAACTCTCAGGATTCATACAGTTTATGATGCATTAGCAACTCATTATGTTGATCCCTCCCATAAAATGTCTGTCATTCTGGTTTCATTATCTGTTGGATGCATATGTCACACTGATGTCACACAAAAATATGGCTATGTGTTCCCTCCAGCATGTTAAGCATCTTCTCTGTTTTCCCATCACCGGACATTCCCTACATGACACAACAAGAAGACATCTGATGTAGTGGCCAAATAACATCAGTTTCTTTTAGCTGCATGTGGCTGATCTCAGTCTTTGAATTAGTGCCTAAAACTCATGAACATACCACTAAGTTAAGTGCTCTGTCTTTCAAGCAACCAAGTTGTCTGAATAAATGTTTGTATTGTACTTTTGCAAACCTCAAATGTTTAAACATAATGTTCTATGTTCTAATATTCTGTGTTGTTTAGGAACTAAAACAATTCATCCACAAACATTAACAGGTATCCCCTCATACTTTCTGATGAGAACATTTAAGTCATACGGGCCTATATTTAATCAGGACTTTAGAAGTTACTGTAGCCCAGGAGGTAGAGCAGGTTGTCTTCTTACCAAAGGTTTATTGGTTTGATCCCTGACCCCTACTGTCTGCATGCCAAAGTGTCCTTGGGCAAAATGCTAAACTGTAAATTGTTCATAATGGCTGTTCAAGTAATGTGTAACTGTGTGCGTGTGAATGGGTGAATGCTGACTTGTGTTGCAAAGTGCTTTGAGCAGTCAAAAGATTAGAAAAGTGCATATAACTACAGTCCATTTCCCTCTACATCACTTTGATATGCATTGTTGATGTGTTACATCTGTAATTTGCCCATTTTACACATTCATAGATTGCAGAAAAAAGCGCTATCAATTTTTTGGCGACTGGGCTTCTTAAGGTTTCCTTCTTCAAACAATCATCCAATAATGAATGCATGACTGAATGTAGGTATGGAGCAAAAATTTGCAGTTTGCATACAATCCCATTTTTCTACATTTTTGACATTCCTGCTGTGGCCCACATGCACGGCAGAGCTCTGTATATTGATCACTAATTTAGGTCTTTGAATGACCTTATCTATAGTGACTGGCAGTGTAGTGTTTTTTTCCTAAGTACTTGCTCAGAGAGAAACAACAGTGAATTGTTTCCACTTGTTCGCTCATGAATACAAGGAGGACAGTCAGTGCTTGTTCAGCGGCGTACTTGCTCTCAAATTGGATTGCTTAGTGGTGGTAGTGCCTTTCCTAATCACAGGCATTCATGCAAATCGAGTTCAAATGAAGTTCATCCAATATCTTGGTTCAGCAGCATCGTTCCAGTAGAACGCACAGCCGGTGAGTACAGAGGTGAGGACATGCAGTTGTAACCTGCGTTTGGCCTGAGAGAGTGACTGACTCTATACAGTGAGCATACACTGGCCACAAGAAAAGCAACAGCTGCATAGTGTAATCCAATCTGAAATATACCAGGTACAAAATCCAGCAGCACAAACTAATGTCTTAAAAGCTCAAAATTTGAAGTAACACATCTTGCACGCAGTCTGTTACGTGTCTTCCCTCTGTAGGCGTCTGTAAAGATCCAAGGTTTTTGTTTCACCCTTGGATGCTGAAAAGCACAAGTGTGGACTGGATTGGTTATGACCTCAACTTAAGTCCGATTTGACTCACAAATCTTGTGACTCATTATGTAATTATGTTATTTAAAAAAGTCTTAAAACCTGTGAGAGGCACCTGGTATGATGAGTCAGAATTACACAATAAAAACTTTAAATAATACACCCTCTCAGAGTAAAAAAGATGTGAATCTTTACTGAATCACTAAAAGCAGCTGAGCAGTAGTGCTAATAGTAGTATGCTGGAGTCATCTAAAGGTAATCATACAGCAGCAGATTGTGTTCTGGCTGGACAAAATGGAGTGCAGTAAGCTAACCTTTGAGTTCTGACATGTTCACACAGCTTTGCTTGTAATCGCAGGTGTTAACTTTGTCGCCATCAGTTTAACCTTTATACTCAATACTCTTTTTTATGTAGATCTAAATCAGACATTTTAGACTTAGAGACACATGGCAGTCTAAAGACTAATGCAGACATGGGGCTCGTTGGCTTGTTGGTTAATAATTCATATCAATCAAATTCTAATGCTTTCACAGTCACCAGATCTCAACCCAGCGCAACAATCCTCTAAATATATGCAATCTTACATGTTTACAGGTTGAGGCAGACTCAGCTTTACAGACGGGATCAGATTAATCATAGTTGCCCTTGACTTTACTAAAACTTACTTGGTAAGACTTGTACTATGATTTTTAACTGACTCATAAATTGAGAATGATTGGTGTCTTTTCTGTTAATGAGAAACAAATTTTTTAACATATTTACCAGTAAAAACTAATCACCAATGAGTTTCAGTTTTCCAAAATCAACAGCGTGAAACTTTAAACACTGTTTATTCAATGCTGGCCAAGAAGTAGGTGCCAAAGCGAGGGGTTTCGTTCCACAAGTCTTAAAACTGAATAATTCTGTTTTCCTTTGTTTTACTTTCCTTCCTAGTTGTATAAAGAGAAAAAAAACTTTTTTCATCCTGAAATTTTTCCTAATATAATCTAGTCTATAAATAGGTTTTGTTACTTGGCAAACCACAGACATGCTGCAGCCCAGAAAAGTTCATCTCCTTTGCTGTCTGACCAAGAGGAACACACTGTTGAAATAAAAACACACGGACATTTGTATGTGTGACAGCCCAATAGAGCAAACTTAAAACATCTCCAGTATTGTCAGATAAGTGACTTTATTTGACCCAAGAGTCCTGAGACAGACCTCTGTCACTTTCCCCTGAAGGGAGTAACACCTCATGCCCAGTGAATCTGTAGAAGTCAGTCTCGGGAAAGCAATGCTTAGCATAGCAATAGCTCTCTGTTTGACAGTTGCGCTCACAGAGTGGAAGTGAACAGTATGTTCAGTTGACCAAACAGTGACCACTTTATCAGGTAAGTGATTGCATATGTGAAAACGGTATGGTTACTTGTTCTGGACTGTATGAGCTGCACTTGTGTTCTGGCAAAAGTTGTTTTGCAGAGTCTAGTTTTACTTCATCCATGTTGATCTGTATCAGTGCTTTTGCTCACTGGAATAATCTGTTAAATAAAACAGTTTACTGTTTATTGATCAATAAACAGTATTAACAGTATACTGTTATTTATTTATTATTTTTCCCATCACCACTTTTTATGTGTGTTTGCTTTTCTGTTAAACCGTGGTGGTTATGAATAGTATACCAGCCCCGTATCATTCCCAGGTTTCCCAACGCTTTGTCTCACCCCTGAGCTTTTTTATACAGATGAAAATGGAACCTTATCACATCTGTATGAGAAGCTCAGTGCTTTTAAGAAAGACCAGTGTCAACCTCTCTGTGTCAATGAAAGAAACTGCTTCACCTAGTTTGGTAGAGATTGCAACAATCCTGAGAGGGGTGGAGGTCAGTGTAGAGTTGTGTGTCATACAGGACTCTTCCCAGGAGACTTGTCTTTTGAGACCTGGGCAAAAAAACAAAAGTGAAACCTTTAGTGTGACACCACTGACCTCTCCCTGAACCAAAACACTGTGACCTGTGCTCAGCAGTGCTCATTGACCTTAACTATGTGACAAGAAAGACTTTCTGGCAGGAAGGCTTTGCACGTCACATACATACGTACAGACAGACGGACGGACGGACGGACGGACGGACAGACAGACAGACACTTTATTGATCCTTTACAGGAAATAACATTGTTACAGATGCTCTAAGTTACATAATGTGTCTGTTTGAGACACCAAAGGGTGTGACAGACCAGCATTGATGTTTGATGACCTGGAATGAGACATGTTGGATAGAAGACTAATTACCCAGGGGTCTGACACACATCACTTTGTGTATGTGTGAATTTAAGCACTATGGGCTTCACTTCTTTGCTTTTATTCCTCATAGGATGCAGGAAGTAAAAAAAGAGAGCTTAATACACCAAACAGTAAAGTGACAAGTCTGTCCTCTGTGTGCAAGTTTCCCCATTATGAACCTCAGTCAACTTTTAAATTGTGCACACATGAACAAGCATTTATTCTCACCCTGTTAACTCCCACAATTAGCCATAAGTGGGTAATGAAATGCCCTTCATGAATATTGATATGCGAGGAAATGTTTTTCTCCCAACAAGTCTTTTTGTTGGAGTAAATAGAAAAGTGTGAGATTAAAATGATGCGGTCAGGTTGAGGTGAGGATAAAGAGACTGTTTGGTGGCCTTCATTCATTTAGAGTGGGAATGTGTCACAGCAGCAGTTTATGTTCAGAGAGCCACAGCCTTTAGAAAAAAAAAATAACAGAAAAGTTTGACAGTGACAGTGGCAGGAATGATTGAACACCGGAGCTCACTCCCCTTGACAGACCTTGATAAAAAGGAGACTCTCATTAAATGCAATGTGACAGAAGAACATGGTGACATCAGGCGAACTTGGCAGATGTGGACAGTTGAGATAAGGCCCTAATTGATTGACTGTTGCTTTTCGTTTCTATCCCTTCACCCACCCTGATCTCAATAATTTCCGTTATGCAGCCCTGTTGTTCTCTCATCATCAATAACAGCAGAAAGCGGTCAACCCAGGTGACAAACTGCATGTTAACTGTGGAGAACTGTGACAAAAGATTCGATTGGGCAATTAGCCATGTGCCAAATGTTAATAACACCCCTCAACTCACCCCCCCTTCTCTCAGACTGATATTGTATTTAGTGTAATTCAGGCTTGTCCTTGACAATTCTAATCGGCTTCAGCATTAAAACCACTTGGAACAATTTTTAATGACTAAAACTGTATTTTTAGCCAACTTTTTTTTCCCAGAACTAACACAACATAATCGTAGTGTAGAGATACATAAACCAGTCACAGATGCAAATATGCCTTCTCTGAGTCACCTTCAACAACTACAATATTCTGTGCTTAATTTAGTCTCTGCAACATACAGCTCAAGAGGTTGACACAAATAAGTTTTTATCTCCAATGAGAAATTATATCTCTCATTTCAAATTTGTCAGATAATGTCAAATTTACAACAAAACAGTTCTCAGTGACTTAAAACTGTTTGTGTGTGGATGAAAGACCATCCATAGAAAAAGCTTAGTTTAACAAATACCTGTGCATGGACAAGGTATTACATTTTTACTAAATGTAACAATAAATTCTCCTAAGTTCTCTCCCATCATCTGACTGTCACAACCGACTACACACCTGCTTTCATTTTCTCTTATATGCTCTACAGTTGTCTGACGTTCTCTGCCCATCTCCTGCATCTCACTCCCCAATTAGACACTGTCTACATGTATCAGTTCACTTCCTTTGTTCCCTGCCAGACTGCTGTGTTAGGCACCATGTGCTTCATGTTGGTGCTGTAGCCTCTGAACCTGTATTCTGTTACATCAGTTTTACCTGTTTACCAGACCTGTGACCTTCCTGTTTTTGGATGTTGCTTCATGTCTTTTTGTTATGAGCCAGCTCATAAGGGGAAAAAAATAAGCAACACTAAACCCATTTTTTTGGCAAGGAAATTTAGTTATTTATTGCAAGGAGCTTAGGCAATTTAAAAACATGACAAGGTGAGATTCAGCAACAAAATAAAAGGATAAGTGGAAACTGTTTAAACCAAAGAAACAAAATAAACCAAATAATCAATACAACAAAAAAGAGGACTCCTGAAATGAGAGCTACTACAAGGTGAGATTCAGCTGAAACCAAACTGAAAATAAACTTTCACTATCTAACCTCATTAAACCTCAAAACTATAAACAGTGTAAACAGATTTGATACTCCTAGTGTTTCTTCACATTTAAAGGTTTTGTGTGCCTGTACCGTAGCTGTGTTTAAAGCTAGTCCCACCCCTGACCCCTATGTAACAAACACTAAACACTACATCAGGCTGACATGACACACAAATGAGATGGCAAACTAACAAATTGAGCTGCCATGTCTGTTAATCTGGCCACTCATTTATACTCTCCAGTTGCTTCTGGGTCAGAGAGCCAGACTGGGTGCTGCTGCAGTCAGGATACTGGGGCGTACAGGAGGAGCAGTAGGGAAGGAGCCATTTACAAATCGAATCACACAACCAAATAAGTTTAAACAGCAAAACTAGACAAAAAAAGACACAGGTGGAGAAGGCTTGCAGGCATAACATATTGGACTTTTCTGTCTGCCCCATTGTAGTTGTTTGGCTGTGTTGAACATAACTTAGTTCTGAAAGGGCTAAAGGTTGTGATTTAAAGACACTTATGTCAAGTTTTATCAGCATGTTGTCCCTTTTTCATACTGTAATTACGAAGTGGGAGCTGATATTTTAAGCAAAGACTTTATCTCTTACTCTTTCAACTCATCAAAAGGGCAGAAACTTGTTTACTTATGCTTTTTTTTTTTACTAGATCCTGTCTGTTCCTTTTTTTGTTTTAAACCAGTGCATTTTGTTTATCTCACTTCATTTATCTTCCTCATTTCTCCTTTCTGTTAGAGACAGTTGCTGAGTTGCATTCGTGGTGGAAACTGCCCTGGACCCAACGTCAGCTCGCTTCAGTTGCCTGGAGATGTAAATTTCTTCGCCAACCAACTGGCTGTGCCAACCATGGAGTTTGCCTTTGAGCAGACCAAAGCAGAAGAGGTACACTCAAGCCAAAACACCAGAACTGCTTACTTCAACTGCTCTCATTTTGCTCACTGATACTCCTCCATTTTCAGACCAGACTCCCATTGCCCTACTTGAATTTTTATGCTAAGGTGCATCATTACTGCAGAGCAGAGGAGCCTCTCTAATACATGCAAGACAGTAATGCCTTGTTTCTAAGTTTCTGACAGAAAGCTGGGAACAGATTTAATTGGATAAACTTCTGAGTTAGCCATAGGACACAACTTGTTTATCTCTAGCTCTTAATTGGAAGTAAAACCTTTCTTGGTAAAAATGCACACATACCTGTCAGTGGTGTGTATCATTTGTTAGAGAAAATTGTCATCTTTAAAGGGAAAGACACCTACATTATGTTACTGCAGCAATTTTTAAAGTTCTGACACATTGGGGACTGGGTGTGACAACAACCATCTGCAGCTTATAAGACTAATAGTATTACTGTAAAGGAATAAAACATTTCGGCATCACTTACAGATCCTGCTCGACACACTGGATGATGTCTCTATTTGAGCGTTAACTACACATGCCAGAACTCAGAAATTATGCATACCTCGATGCAGTATAATTTAAAAAAATGCAGTATTGATGTCTATTGAACTGCTTGGGATGGAAACACAGGGATTAGGCCCAGCTCAATCAGCTTGCTCAAAATTTAGAACTCCTCTCTGGGACGGCAACTTTGACTTTAATTAGTGCAAGAGATCTTCATGATGTTTATCTGCCTTCAAGGCATCTTCACAACCTAAAAATAATAGGGAGTGGAGTGTGAAATCCACAGCCCTGGCTTTATTTAAAGGGAGAGACAGAACCCAAATTGGTTTAAAAACAGTTTGATACATACAGTAAATATGCTTGACTCTGTGGGGGGAAAGTCTTGTATGCATATATTAGCATTAGCTCAATAGCATTCATTTTGAACTGCTATACTAAAAATCCGTTGGTCATCCATTTTCCTGCATTTTGCAGTTTCATTGCAAAATTCTGTGAATATTTGGGATTGAAACCTTACTTTCATGGCATTTTTTAGAAAGAAATTAAAAACTTCATGAGAAATAAGAATCTATAGAGGGTGTTTGCACATATTGTAATTACTGTGCCATAAACAACAAACCTTTGATCATATCATACTCAAACAAATAGAAAACTCTTCTAACAGGAATTGAAAACTCATCAGTTTAGTTCAGTTTTAAATTAGTTTTTAATCTCAGTTAAACAAGTTGACTCATGTAACTAAAATAACTGGAAACTGATAAATTGAAACTCGTCAGTAAGCATGTGGAATAAGCTGCATCCCCTTGGTAACAGCTTAAACTAGCAGAGGATGTTAAGGAATGAACTGAGTGCTTTGGCTTTAGGCTTCTATCTGCTGGATAACTGAAATATCTCATACAGTGTTGGCTGTTCTGTGGGCTGCTGTGGGCTGCTGTGGGATGTGATGGGAGAATGTGCTGTGCGTGCAGCGGGTTGTAATTTTCCTGAATATAATGGGGAGCTATTTTTTTATTATCTGTATGTATGATGGAAGAGTGCTCTGCTGAATGCATTGCATGGTTACAGTCCAGTTCAATGTACATACTTTTAACCAGAACATGCCATAAGCTCATATTTATGCATTTTTACACATTTTGTTTTTTCAGCATTTGTTTTGTTTTTTGGAAATGTATGAATCTATGAACTAGCAATCAAAGATCAATTTATTACTGCCTAAATCGTTGGGTCGTGACAGAACAAAACAACTGCACAGTGATATTTCCTTTGTCACTCCCGTCTCTGTCAGGCTGTGAGCTTATTGGTAATTGTGGTCTACTCATCACACATGAGGTCACTCAGAGGGGGGATGTTTGCCATCATAACTTTATCTTTTAATAACCTCATTGTAACCTAAACATAACTCTCCTTCAATGTAACATGCAAGTATTTCTTAACAAACACCTTCTTCTAAGGACTCCTAACAGGTTAGGACACCCATAGAGCTCGCCTGTAAATCATCACAGACAGCAGTTATTTCAAAAGTCAGGTAAAAAACATGAAGTAAACAAAACAAAACAAAACAAAACAAAAACCTCTGACTAAAGGTGGAACCAAAACAGCATCACTCTGAGATTCTTTGCACAGATTTTCTACTCTCTGACACTCGGCATGTAACATGTTTCGTAGATGATGAACTCAGCTGGGAGGAGCGAGGTCAAACATCTTGTAGGGACCAAGCAAGTAGCTATCAAGGGCAGCAAGTAAAACATGACCTAGACTGGTGACCTGCATGAATTATCACATCAATAGAACTTCTCTCTCGAGACCTTTTATTGACATAAAGGTACATTTTATACGATGTAGAGACAGACAGTTGTGTATTAGAAGTGTCTAGCAATGTACCACCATGCAAAAATAGTGATATTTTGTTTTTTTTGTAAACTGGGAACATTCTGGGGTGATTTTTGTCGCTCTAGCGGTTTCTAGCTTGTAGAAAACATCCTCAAACACAGCTCATTTAAGCATGACAGTTTGTGTACAAACTAAATGCACTGTGTGGGTCAAAAAAACACACTTTGAAAGACAGGAGTCTTAGCATTTAATCACTGATAAAATTGCTTTTGCTAGGTTGTACTGTTTTGATCAAAACAAATGCCAAAAACAGCTCAAAATGCCAGCAGCACTGTCAGTTTGTGAAATGTTCGGCCCAAATTCCTCTCAGTTATTTTTAGCAGTGGTGTCTGTCACATTTTTAACAGACATATTCTGTATTAGTCATGTCTCTCATTTTTTTTCCCTCACACACTGAATACAGATTGTGGTTTGCTCTTTGGTTTTCTCACCATGACACATTATTGGTGCTGTCATGGTGAAAGGTCTGTATTTTAAGGATGAGGCAGTGGAGGTGTGATACTTTTCCTTGTTTCTACATTCTCTGCTTCCCAAAAAAAACTTGCTGTATTTCCAGCATAAAACTTGAAAAGAAAGCACGAAAAGTTGCTTGAGCACTGTGTATTCATTAATTGGAATGCTTTGGTTCTTGTGCTCCAGAATATTTACTGCATTCTTCTTCTCCAATTCATGCATTTGAATAATATATTGCTGCTTTTAGTTACTTTTCGGGTAAGAATTTATGCAAAACACAACAAACATGCACAATAAAAAGCATTATTAAATATTAAACTTGCTGTTTTCAACTTTTTGACATTTGATCCCATTAGAAAAAACTGAGTTTAGTTGAGGTCTTTTGATGTTTCAGATGTCTATCATCTTGTTTCCTATGTATGGTATGACTCAGATCAGCTTTAATTTGGTACCTGGTTTCTTGATTTTTCTTTTTTTTCCCCAACTGCAGGCAGCATTCACAACTGACTGTAAAAGCAGTGCAGTAAAAAATCTATGACATCATCCTCAACCAGGCTGTAACACACAAAAAGGAATAATGAATAATACTGAAAGGATGGTCTAATAGATTCTCAGTATGTGGCTGTTTGTTGAAGCATTAGACAGTTTGAGCAAAGGCTGCATGAGACCAGACAAAAGAAAATCCAGGTGACTTTGGGAAATTCAGAGCCAGACAATGAAATGATTGACTGGTCAAGGTAATACTGATTGGTCCTTGCTTGTTATGGATCAAATAAACAGCAAAAAAGAATAAAATCACAAATTTTGGAGTTGAAAAAAGTGAGTCCTGCCAAGTCATGTCAAGCTACACCATGCACTAAAAATAAAGCATGAGTTATTAGTATATGCATTCACAGAGTATGTCTGCTTGTTAAATGGTTTTAGTGAAACATCTGTCTGAGTACCAAAGAAGTAAAAAACATCCCTTGTGAGTTACTGAACCTTGTTTTTTTTCTTCTTTCCTAATCCAATTATTGTGTTTGATCTCTAAGATTCATCTTGTAAACCTTAGTTTAGTCCAGTGGTTTTCAGCCAAGTGGTTAGCTAACATAATTATAAAGTAGTTTAAACTATCACCACCTCCAGCTACAGGTTCAATCAAGAGTAGATTGTTAATGACTTTGTGGTGCACGCGACTCACAATGATGTTCAGACATGAAGCTACAGCAGTGACCTCAACAACCACTGCAATGCTACACACAGCATTGTCTTTGCATGCTACACTGTGTCTAGAACCTGTGCAGCTCTCTTTGTGTTAAGTTCAATAAGGTATGTGTGACTGCAGCCACTGTTGAGTTTATATTGTTTTCATCTCTGTGTTGGTCTGGTTTGGTGATGTTGTATCCTTTTGTTACTGTGGCCGTTATTCAATTTCTGCTGCCTAATATTGTTTTTTGCGCCTGCTGTGTTGGTATCAGTAGCTCACAATAATTATTGTTGGTCAATTTTTTAATTGTTTCTAGATTTTTTCTCTATATAGTTAAATGAAGTGATGCCATACAGAAGTTGCGTATTTAATAATATGATATTTATCACTAGACAACTCGTGATAACAAAATAACCATACACACTCAGTGCAGTAATCCTAACACTTTCCATACCTGTCTGATTGAGTGTGCCAACTCCAGATGCCACGAAATTGTTAACACAGTTTGTTAAAAGTAAAAACAGTCAACTTTTTAAGCTCCCACATCTCTTCTTGTTTTGTTAAGAGCCTTGCATCTACCAACAACACGCAACTTACTGCATTTGTTTCCAAATTACAGAAAAAAATGACACCACTTTAAAATGCTTACTGAAGAGAAAAAGTGAAATTGTCACAAATTTACATGGAGTAATTGTTTGAACCGACGAGTTACTACAACAGTGGTTGGCATCGGGGTATTTGGACTTGCCAGATATAGATGGTGTGTAAAAACCTGCCTTTGTGTGACTTTACTAATCCAATTTCTTTTTTGTTGTTACCACTTTCAGAATTTCTGTTGCTGAATCCTAAGCTTTGCACTGCCCAAAACAATTGTGATTGTTTTAAGGAAATACAAACAAACTAGAGCATTTTTCCCCTTGCAGCAGAATAATAATTTGTGCAGACAGACTTTTCTCCAGTATTGACAGATGAATTTCATTGTAAAGACAAGGGATAAAAACAACCAATCTAACTACTGATGGTGTCTGTATTCTTAAGTCATCTTGCTATGCAATCAATTACTTCATATTATAAATTAAAGGAATACTGGCTTACTCACTTACTTGCTTATTAAATGCACACTTACTTACATATGTAAACATCTGTAAATTATTTCCCACACAATAACTTTTTTGTGTTTGTGAGAGAGAAAGTGCAAAATAAGATAACTGACCAAGCATGATCATTTTAGGCTATTTTCAGTTTTACGGAGTTAGAAATGTTGTTTTTTATGCAAGACAAGTCACAGTTTCCACCTCATTGCATTTTTACACTACGATACATGTACATGTACAATGTTTGATTGGAAAAGTACACTTAAATAAATCCAAATCTTAAATCTTTAACTGTAGGCACCTTTTTGTCCAAGGTCCTAATTAAAGGGCATTGATCAGAAAACACAGATGAGGACACAAACTGTAGGTGCTTCCTTTTCAAACATACAGCTAAGACTGTTTCCAGTAAAACACTTCTTAAGAGCTTATTTTTATTCTTTGTTTTCTTTTTTGTTTGTTTGTTTTGTTTTGTTTTGTTTTGTTTAAAAAAAAGACTCAAGAAGGGCCTTGACTGAGATGAGTGAGGGGCCCACATAGTGACCTTAGGGCCAATCACTCCAATCACACTTATGGTTTCATCAGAGAGCAGAAACTTTTATAATGGCTTGAGAAAAGAAGCAAAGTTTCTTTCACTGCCCTGTAGGCCAGCACCAGTGTCTTGAGCTGTATGAAACATGCAACAGGAAGCCCATGTGGTGAGAAAAGCAGAGGGGTGATGTGAGAGCAGCAGTCTGAACAAGCTGCAGTAGTGTGGTAGTGTGGTAGTGCAGGGCCTCTGGCAAAGAAGAGGTTGAAGCAGTCTGTGAGAGAAATGTGTCTGGGTGAGCACCTGGGCTACCTGCCAAGTGAAGAAAAGACAAATTTGAAAAAGTCTGATGTTGCCCAGGAGGAATCTACAGGTGAGGGCTGCTGCTGTGATGTTTGCTGAGAAGTCCAGGGGCACACACAGGTTACTGGCTGTCTGGGTTGGCATTACCTCAGCATTATCAACAGAGATAACAGTGTGGACATCCCCTAAGAGTTCTGTGAGCCCTCAGAGCCCAATGGGGCTTGAAAATTTGAGTTTTTGTTTTGTTTTGTTTGTTTGTTTGTTTACTTGTTTTGCTTCATTTAACTTATCTCCATTTATTGTGCCCATATATTTACAAAGTGCTCATTGGCCACTGTATAATAAGGTTCTCTTGATTTTATTATACATACATAATATATTATAAATACCGATATTTTTCATTTACATGCATGACATGACACATACATACTTTGCACAACAAAGAGTTTCTGTCTTGAGGCTTTGGCTGAAAAATTGAAGCCTTTGTCAGGCTAAGGCTTCAGTTTTGCCCTGTCTCAAATCTATACAAATTCGGCAAATAATAAAAATACATTTTCATGATAACAATAAAAGGACCTAAAAACAATACACAAACTCAACATGCATGCATGAAACAAAAAGAAAAGATTTGGCAACAAAAGAACCCAAAAACAAAGGGTGTATGCAACAACTTAAAGAAAGCATAAACTGGGATAACACTGGGAAAACATAAAGAACAAGAACAGGAAGCAGAAACAGGCAAAATGACAAATGACAGAGGGAGAGAAAAAGACTAACAAACACAACAGAGAGAGAAAATAATGAGGCACAGGTGAATTACATAAGTTATTAAAAAAGGACAGGGGAAGCAGCAGAGACAAGAAGTAACAACAAAGACAAGAAATAACAACAAAAAGCTTAACAAGTGAGACCACCAAAATAAAACAGGAAATAACTGAAACCAGAAAACAAACCATGACATTAATAGTTTGGTGAAACTAATTAAACGACTGCACCACTTGAGAACCTTGAGAACCAAAGAGAGTTTTGTTTTTGTTGTTGTATTTAAAACATTAAGGACAGATTTTGTGTGTAGGCAGCATTGCACACTAATTTCTAATAATGCAAGATTATATAAGCAATAGTTTCTTTAAAAAGCAAAATACAAAATTTTCAATATTCTATTAAGACAGAAATCTGAGAAAGGCAAAGATTAGAGAAGACACGGGGCAGCTTACTGAACTCTTCTAGGAAATTTATCAAAGCAAAAACATGTGGCTCCAACAACACAAGCACCTATATGAGCAACTTCTGTCTCTGGGTTTCAGCATTGTTCAATATTCCAGACCACTACATGTTATCTACTGTGAGTGTAATTGTATTCATTCATCCTCATATGCTCAATAAACAGAGCTGTGGTGCTGGTAATGTGCATGAAAACCCCCAGATGTTGTGTAGCAGTAGCGCGATGATCGTGACAAGCAGTGTGGTTCGTTGAACATTTGTTTTCTCGTTTAGCATCTGTTTTTCTTTAACTCCATGAAAGTTTTTCTCCTCTGTGCAGTGATGCTCCCCCCACCGTCCTGTGATTATTCGCCCCCCTGTCATACTTCAGCAAAGTTTGCTTTTGAAAGTTGGAGGAGGCATCACAAAGACGTTCATTTGCATCAGAGAATGGAAGTAAATCAATTTGGTTGTGAGATGAGAATGACCTCCAAATTCAAACCTGTTAGTTAGCTAGTGCACAAAAACTTAAGGTGTTTTTTTGTTAATCACATACTACCAACTGAAAAACATGACATGATGGCCAGATAAGCAATTAAACCATCATGTTATTATGATTATTTAGAGTCATGCGATGCAATCCCAGTGTACATTAGTACATTTCTCTTCACCACTGCACAAAAATCTGAAAGTAAATTCCATCTTATAGATGCTGTGCAGGGGAGTTGTCTCTGACGAGTGTCATCAAGCTCTGGCTTTGGGAAAAGAAGTCAGACAGACCGGTGAGGTGTGAGGAGAATATTTGACATCTCATCTTTGGTGCTCCTTGATTCAGGGCCACATTCAAGTTGGGGTTGGAATTAAAAGAGCCAAAGGATCTTCTTCTGGCTTTAGCATGTTCTCTGTTTAGACTGGAAGCCATTACTGCAATTCCCTCAAGACAATTATAGTCCTTCAGACATGTAGAGCTGCAACTTTTTGTCCTCTGTCTTCTGTAACATCCTTAAACCTCTCTTTGACAGCTTTATTGTTCAAAACATATCAGAGCATAAGAGACAGTTTTGCAAATGACTGGTATCAGTGGATCTTTCCACTGTACAGCAGCAACAAATTTTGCTTCCTAGGCTTCATCTCTAACTTCTTCTTTCACTACATCAGTAAAAGCTGTGATTTTGTCATCATTGGTTTCGACCCATTTGCCAGTTAACTTGTTATTGTTTGACAAGCTGTAATACAAATCTTTGTTGTGTTTAGGAGAAGAGAAAAGAAGCTTTGAATGAGTGACTATTTGACTTCTTTTCCTTATCAGGACTCATAAGAATGAGTTCCCTGTGAAAAAGACAACATCTTTACCGACTGTTTTTTGTGCATTTGTATTTCTCTCTCGCTGTCGTAAAGTCAGAGGCACACCTTTCTGTTTTTTAATCGCTGGTCAGCCTTCAGATGTCCATGTTGTGACCTCCCGGTCTTTTCATTTCCTGACTGAAACAAGTATATTTTGTAAACCTAACCTTCTGTTTCACAAACTGTGACTCTCTCTCTGCATAGGAAATGCAGACCAGACTCCATTTTCTGTCAACATAATGATAAACTGTTGTTAGTAAACACATCTGGCAAGAATCAAAATGTTGATCCTGAACATATGAGTAAAATATTCACAGGTAACATATTTTATTTGTTTCCCACATAGTTAAAATATGCAATCATGCATTTTAATATCCATGTGTATTGAGTACAGCATTAGCATTTATGGTTATGTTTAGGGCAATAGTAGTTACATTTAAACAATGCAGCATCACATGTAATTTTTCCTGTACTTCAGTTTACATTCTCATCTTGCCTCAAAAAAAATGAAAACAAAAAGAAAACAACCAAGTAGTCTATCGGCAGTAACATTATATATGGGATGATCCTGCTTTTAAAGAGTTACAACCATACATTTAGCGCCACTACAGGAAGTAGCAAGGCAGAGAGTGAGTTATGAAGTCTGTGCTGGTGGATGAGTGTGATTCATCTAACTTTGCTTTCTGTCACTGAACTGAAGGCTTGCTGTTTTTTTTTTAAACATTACCATAATAATTTCTAAACCTTTATCAGACATTCTACTTTTCTTGACCCTAACCATACCTTAACAATAGATTGCAGTTTCTCACTACCATTACTTTTCCATAAAGGTTAACTCCCCCGCAGTAGCTATGAGCAGGCGTTCCAGAAAGTAAGTATCTTAAAATCATTGTCATGGGTATTAAAATGGAAAAAAAAAGTTGCAAAATCGACCAATATCCAATATTGCTGTATGTTAATACACTGAAAAACTTGAAAATTGGGTGCAATTTAACAGAATCATACTCAAATATATAAGTATAACTTCACAAAGAGTATAACCTGGAGCCAGTGAAAACACAGTGTAGTTTAAAAAAATGTACCAGTTTTCTCATTATTAACTAGCAAGCTCAGAAAAACACAAAAATATGGCACAGCTCACAACTGTAGCTTTCATGAATGATAATCAAGCAGCAACCTCTGAGGCTGAAAAATTAAGCCAGTGTGGAAGTGAATGTATAAATATATAAATGTCCACTTGAGGGCGGCTCCAAAAGAGTCTTCAAAGCCTGTATATTAAAATGGCCAACTTTACAGCAGAAATAAACATGTTTAGAGTTTGACACAAGAAGCAGTTTTGGTCTCTATAGCTAATTTCCTTGTTCATGATGACTGTATTTCTGTACAACTCACTCATCAAAATTATATAGAGGCTTAAAATTGTGTATATATAGGGGTGTGGAGTTTATGAGTGTACAGCAGCTGCTACAGTAGCTGTCTGTCTGCATGGTGTCACAGTCACTAGTAGCAGTGCATATCCTCCCAAATTCCACCTTTTTATCCATAAATAGTCACTTGTCGATATGAGTTCAAAACAGCACTTCACTTCACAGAGGCCCTCAAATAAAAAATAAAACTGAAATAAAGCTTTATCAGAGTATCATTACAAAATTAGTTCCTTGGTAAATTTTCATTACTGTGAGTCATTTAAGCACCATTTTGTGGCAATTTGTAAATGTTTTTTTATAGATTGGCTTAATTCTGACTGACAGTTCTTTAACTAGCCCAGAGATCTACATGCCTAATCTACCAGGCTAACATGTTAGCAGTTAGCTCAAGAATAAGCAAACTATCCCTGGTGTTCACCGCATTAACAGATTCATAAAACCTCAAAACTCATCAAAACTCATCAAAACACTCAATTAATTTTGACTTTTTTGTGAGACAGAAAAAAAACTGTATTTCTGTAATTGTCTGAGTATCTGTTTTTGTTTTTGTTTTGATTTGAGTTTTTTTTTCTAAGCTTCTCAAGTTGCCTTTAT
>JAPZDV010000021.1:2436335-2457084 GCA_029814665.1 Acanthurus lineatus
AGTAGCAGTGCATATCCTCCCAAATTCCACCTTTTTATCCATAAATAGTCACTTGTCGATATGGTTTCAAAACAGTACTCCACTTCACAGAGGCCCTCAAATAAAAAATAAAACTGAAATAAAGCTTAATCAGAGTATCATTACCAAATTAGTTCCTTGGCACGTTTTCGTTACTGTGAGTCATTTAAGCACCATTTTGTGGCAATTTGTAATTTTCTTTTTTATAGATTGGCTTAATTCTGACTGACAGTTTTTTAACTAGCCCAGAGAGCTACATGCCTAATCTAGCAGGCTAACATGTTAGCAGTTAGCTCAAGAATAAGCAAACTAACCCTGGTGTTCACTGCATTCACAGATTCATAAAACCTCAAAACTAATCAAAACTCATCAAAACACTCAATTAATTTGGACTTTTTTGTGAGACAGAAAAAACAGTATTTCTGCGATTGTCTCAATATCTGTTTTTGTTTTTGTTTTGATTTGAGTTTTTTTATTCTAAGCTTCTTAAGTTGCCTTTATCTGCTCCTCCTTGTAGTTCAGTACGAAATACAGGATGCAGAGATGTTTTCCTGCCAAAAGAATGATCCATCATCATCCAAGGGCTCTGCTGAGTAAATGGTAGTGGAGTGGAAAGTAAGATACATATTACACATATATCTGTAAATTTACTTTAACGCATATTTGACAAGCTGCTTTTTGGCAGCAATTTCATCACACAAGTGTTGCTGGAGCACATCAGGTCTTAATTTATTATTGCCTCTTGCAGCAGAAATACCATTTTATTACAGCGATTTAAACTGACATGTTGTCTATTTCAAATGATGTTCCTCAGCCTGCATGTTGGGCTGTAAAACACAGTAAATGGAGTCTTGTTAAGAGTAGTAGATACCTGTCAGTGTATCCCACCGTCCTGGAAGTCTGAAGCTGATGAGAGTCGATAGAAGGATATTACATCGGCATCCAGCTCTCCCCTGCACAGCTGTCAGGCCAGAGACCCCTTTGGTGCTTCGAATGGTGATGATACCAGGGAGCAGTTACATAAGGCAAAGCACACTGACACACACCCATGAGCATGTGTGTTTGATCACACGCATATCTCCATCTGACATACCTTACTCTAGCTAATTCCATCGACAACTTTGAAGATGGGGATGAGTAAAGGTGAGAGGGCATGTGAATGAAGTCTGTGGAGTGGATGGAGGAAACAGGTTGAGTGCGGGGAGGAGGATGAAGGTGGTAAAGTAGGAGTAAGATGATGGGTTATGAACATCAATAAATCATCACCATATTAAATTTGAGACATTAGTACAAATTACCACGTACTTCAACCAAGAGGACTCTGCCTCTGGAGGATTCACAGTCTCTAGAGGCCTCTACATTGCACGTTTTATGTTTCTATAATTTGCTTGATGACAGATGAGTGCAAAAATAAAGAGTGATGTCATCAGAGCTCTTTTCTATATACTTTAGAAAGCTTTTTCAGAACCACAGGAGGTCCTTAAAGCAGGTTCCACAGGCAGCCCATTGCTTCTCATGGCAAATATACTCATTTCTACAAGTGAAATTACCTTTTTATGCAGTGGATCCATCTATCTATTTCCTGGACCCAGAAATCTATCCCTCCACACCTTAGTTGGGAGGCTCTGGCAGTCAAGAGTTAACATATCATATTCATCATATGCAGCTTATGTATTTGATTTTATAGTTTTCTATATGCAGGACTGAGGGGACACATGGAAGGGAAACTCATGCAGAAACAGCATATAAACATATAAAACAGGACGACCAAAGGTCAAGTGGTGAATGCAAAGTCGAAGCTTTTTTATTTGAAGTTAAAGGGAAAACATCCTTGACTGCCACTGGTAGTGCTCTTACACTTAAGTTCAGTAGACTTAAACCACTTGAATTTTGTAAATTCAAAACATTCTACTCCAAAGCAGTTATTTTTCAACCACATATACTATGAATGAGGCTTGCTTCTACTTCTGTGCAGCTGTTTATTATATGTACAGTGTACAGAGTATTTGCATACTCTACAAGCCTAAAGGAATTACTAAGTATAATCTCAAGTTTAAATTTATTTTTATTAGATACAAATATTTATCAGTATGTGTGCTCTTAAGTCAATGGTCTCTCTACTGGATTCCTTGCACTGTTAAGTGGAGAAGCCAGGAGTCAATTAACTGCTTCTTCTTTTATTATTATTATTACTATTATTATTATTATTATTATTATTATTATTATTATTATTATTACTATCATTATTATTATAGATTTTATTTTTAAAGATAACTAATACCTAATTTAACTAATAAATTAGTTAGATTTGACTAATTTGTGCAGACTTGGTGAGGTTGTTTACTGTAAGTGATTTTGCTTTGCATAATGTTATGTGTGCAACCGTGGTTGTGATCCCACAGGAATATTATAAAATTCAACTTTTAATTATTTTTATGTCCTTATCTGTTTACTGGGCAGTCATCTAATTTCCATGTGGGCAGATGATAAAGCACAGTCTTGCAGTAGCTTGCTCAGCAGAAGTGATTTGTTAGTGGATGGGCTGTTTGGTCCAGTTAACATTACTAGAGAAGAAGATCATCAGCACTTTCTGTACATTTTATTTTGCTCTCCAAATAGGAATTATCCTAAAAAACTTCTACAAATGTTTTCATCATAAAGCTTAAAGCTGTAAGTTTATGAGAGAGAATAATTCTCATCAAATCAGTAAAATGAAAGCAGAGATTAGCACATTAAAAATCTATCTTTTAGTGCTCAAAACTATATTATTTGACTGTCTACACGCATGTTTGATCCTCCAAAAGGTAGAGATGAAAACTAACTTTTTATGTATATTTTTTGCTACTTCCCTTACACTCGTGTCTATTTTTTACCTGCATATATTTCAAATTGTGGGAAAAGTGTCAGCAATGAAAAGCCCTCATATGGAAAGAACCACAAGGGGTTCCATGTGTTATTTGAGCGCATGACTGGAGCTGCCTGCATGTAGGTGTCAGCGTCCATGCTTCAGCATATATATTCGTCTCTTCCTGCAAAGTAAAACCATGTTTTATCCTGCTGGAATTTCTACCTGTCTTTCAAGTGAAGCACCTGTGGCTAAATATTTACAGCGAGCCAACGCTGTATTTCTGTCAGTAAACTCAACCTCTGTGCTGCTTCTCAGCCTCAACCACATATCAGACCTGAACATCTGTGTGTGTTTCAATGTTACATATGTTGAATAAGAATAAGAACCCTGGGCTTGGACCAGTCTTGCAGGGAATACATTTGGTTCTTTTAGTTAAAAGTTTGAAGACATATTTGACACTGAATTCATTGACAGCAGAATTTTTTAGATGCTCATGCAGAATCTTTGCATAAGGAACCTTTTTTCTCATTGTTTTAGTATTCAGTAACTACACACTGCAGGGATCACTTGTCAAACAGGGTGATCATATAATCTTGGCATCCTCACCTTCCCATCTTGGATATTTAACATGCTATGTCAGTCAGCTATGTTGAAATGGATCAGAATCCACCACTAACCACTGAAACATACATACAAATACTGCAGAATGAAACAATAGTACTTCTGACTGTTGTAATCGGCTCAGAAATTACCCACAACACACTAGCATTTCAGGTTCGGTGGGGTGTCTGACAGTTTGACATTCAACACACATATCAGATTATTCCTCCTTGAAACATCACTGTTGGAGATGTAACTGTCACTTCTCCCCCCTGCCAGCCTGATGCACGTCAAAGCTAACTGAACAAAGTTTCACTCTGAATCAACCTCATCTGTGCACATGTGTGACTGGCTGTGTTCAGAAATGCAGTTTCCAGATGTTTCATCATTCCTGCTGTACTTTAAAAACAGCCTGTTTTAAGCTTACACTCACAATGTACAGTTACTTATCAGACTCAGTCTTATCTGAAATCCAATAGAGCTTCAATTCACAAAATGCTTATCATAAAAAGCGATAAGTAGAGAGCTTAGAAAAGCTGAAGACAAGGTAAATCTTCTCTCCTGATCCACTAATCTTTATTATAATTCACCACCCATACTCCAGAGTTATAGAGACTCTAAAACTGTGCGCTAATCTGAGGGTTTCTTTTAATATTTCCCCAAAAGATCACTGCAGTTTATCAAAAGATGGAACTTACTTATAGCCACAGTTGCTGTCAATTAAGGTGACATCTTCAAGATATGCAAATTAATAAACCAACTGTTGTGTTGTAAACAAACAAAATAAATACTTAAAGCTAAATTATCAATCACCTTCAATTATCCAAACACGTGAAAAAAAGATTTGAATGTATTTTCCAAAGGCCTCTTTAAGGTTTTCTTAATCCCTCCATTCTTCTACATAGCTCATTCTCAATTCATTCACAAAGCCGTATTCAGATTTTCTTTTCCCGTCTCTAATCCTTTCCTCTGGCCTCTTTCTCACTCTCATTCTCTCCTCATCTCGGCAGCATTTAAGCATTTAATCTCTATTTCTGGTAAACTATGACCGTAAGTTGTCACAGCTACTCATTTAAACAAAAGTCAAGTAGATTTTCACAGGACCATCCATCTATTATTTTGTCTCATAAAATACAGTATCCTACTATAATGTCAAATTCTATGCAGCGCTATAAATTCAAGATAATAAAGATTAATGTCAGCCCAGTAAGGCAAGTAAATCCTATTCAGGAAATTAAAAAGTAAGTAAACTGATTTAGGGGTTTATCCTCCACTGCATCCATTAGTTATTTATCTTCATCACTTCTCTCTCACTCTTACCTATTCTGTATCTTTCCTTCTTTGTGCATCATCCACACCACTGTAATAGGAAATGAAAGCTTCTCCCCATCTCTCTCTGTTTCTCCTGCCTCAGCAGCACAGGGCTCTCTCAAAAACACACACTCATGCACACCCTCAACAGATGTTCAGTCCAATCAACAGAATTAGAGGGTTTAGCATCAGTATCAATTACCTCCTCAGGAACAGACGGGGCCAAAATTTGCCCCCAGCCAAACTCTAAGACCCTCCAGATTCTGTTGAGAAGAGGAGGGAAACAGCGAGGGACTGAAAGTACTTTCTGTGTGCTCATAGTGAAAATTCCTCATGTCACATGTCATTTTGCTGAAACAATTTATAATCAGTGAAATTATAAGGTTCTTTCAGGTTCAAATCATTTCTCAGTATGTCTGAGCAGTACTTTACCCACCTCATCACTCCAAGGTGATTCACAGTTCAACCAACTTTTTTAAATAAAGTACAAAACATGCATTGACTCTCAGGGCCCAATTTGTATCAATCAAAGCACAGCACAAACACAGGTCTATGTTCAACATGCTGAGAGCACAGCACACAACACAACCTTTTTGGTTATTTAATAAACATAAACTCCTTTGTGTTTGAGCATCTTTGGTGCAGTGTGGCTCAGAGGTAAAGTAGGAGGAGCAGATCTTTTGAAAGGTGTGTCACAGCCCACATTAATCATGGCCAATCAAATGAGTTTCTCTCGTCTCCTTTAAAATCACAGTGATGCAGCAAATCATCATGTTTGAAAAAGAAGCAGACCGGCATCACCACACACATTTTAAGCAGGAGACTGACACACTTGTGTGGAAGGTTCAGACTCGTAATCACTAAATTATGATACGACAAGTAGACCTCCATGGGCTGAAGATGTTAAACTGGCTTAAGAAACAGGCGACTTATTTTGGTATTATGAGAACCAGTGCTCAGAGTAAGAAGAGGGTCAATTATAGAAGATGAAGGGTCAAACAAAAACTTCAGTGAAAGTGTCACACTGAACAGCTTTTGATGCTGAACCAGACAAGGGGGTAAAAAGGCTTTTGAATTGTTACCTCATTATGTGCAAATTAATTGCAATTATGTTAACTTCCTCTGTGTTCGTGATGCCTGCCAACTGCCTGATTCACATCCAATTCAATAGACAAGAGTTAGCATACATTTTTTATGATTATCAGAATCAGAAGATTTCATTCAAAAACTGTTGTTAAATTATTTATCTAAGTGGGTTGAAATAAGTAGGTCATCCACCAAACCTGTCTGTGGGACTTTGGATATGTCTGTGTCTTTTCTTACCATCTCAGTTTGGAGACATACTTGCTTTTAACAACACTTTCACATGCTCCTGACAGCTTTCCTGTGTCCTGTGGCTGTTTGGGGCAGTCATTGTGCACATTCTCAGAAATGAACCCTGATGCAATGGTTTCATGAGTAGTAGGGGCAGTATGAGTATATTTTAAGGTCAGGTGTTAGTCGGCATGTCAGCGGCAGCAACAATGTTGGAAAGTTTTAAGTCTGCTGTGACTTGATTTAGGGGTCTTACATGATGGTGCAGCTGTGCTTTTTCTGCCACAATCTCAGATCTAAGACAATGGTTCACTCCAAGAGTTTTGTAATATTTATTGTTTACATTAAGCAAATTCAAAATTCTGCTCATCTCAGTTCATGTCTGAATGCTTTTGTGTGCCCACCAGTGGTGCCCTTCCTTAACTTGTGTGATACATAATCAAGTACATGAGCGAATTACATATTATTATTACCATAAATGTCATCAATTGTGATCTAATTCGCAATGCACAGCCTGTTGTATATGTGAATGTGCGGTAGGTATATCTCAACTTTTTATCAAGCAAGCACAGAGTTTTTAAAGTTATAAACAGGCAGTTATCAGCATTGACCGTTGAAAATGGTCTTGTACTGTACAGACAGAAACTCAGCTGTATAAAGTAATGAGCTTGTGGATGTTTTCTTACATCCTCAAAAAAGCAGCATTAATATATCTCTCTCGGCTGCAGGAGTTGTGATAGACAGTCACAAATCCGTAATCATATTTCATCTGGGTCATATCATATAGTATTTAACTTTCCATTTAATTTCTTTGTTTGTGCATATAATAAAATAAAACAAGTGAGTAGTAATGTATGCTATAATAAAAAATGCACTAGTGGGATGGAAGAAAACCCAGAGGGCTTGTGAAAGGAATCTTTTTAAAACTGGAAATTAAAGACAGCTACATATGTTTGCCACAAGCTTACAGACAGATATAAATATTTTTGAAACCCTTTAGCTTGAAGAGAGAAAAGAATACAATTTTAAACACAAAACACTAGTAATAAAAATACAAAGAAAGTAAAGTCGTACAAACAAGGACTGCAGCAACATAAATTTCCAGTGTTTTAATATGCTGCACTGTAAATTAAGAAATCTCATCTATAAGACTTAATAAGTAGAAATACAAATGTACAAATGTTTGTTCATGAGAAATATATGTAACTCCAGGGTTTGAAATAGTGGAGCAATACAAGCATTCCAGCAAGAGCTAATTACCATTGGGGCAATTTATTCTTTTTCCTCTGTAATAAAAAGATGGCATAGTGACTGGTTTTACAAGTGATTACCTAAACTTTATTGCCATAATATATAAAAGGATAAATCATAGAGTCATGCAGATACAGAATGGTGGTTCTTGACAAGATAAGTCTTACTCTGTGAAATATTTTTGCGACTTTGTTTTACACATAAGAGAAGTGTTTTTCCAGTTAAACTGATCTTCAGTGATTCAGCTTAGAACTTAATTTGAAAAACTAATTGAAAGCATTGTTAGCAATGAGAATGAGGCAAACTGAGCTGATCTCAGATAATGTAGCATACTAGTGGACCTTTCAGCCTCAGTTTTTTAAGTGCATTTACTAAGGTTCGCTCATGGACCTCTTTGTTATCATAATTTCCTTTTCTTTTTTTCATAGACCCAATTTTAAAGACTGTTCAGTTGTTATATCTTAATTATCTTGGTTTCAAAATCTTAATTTTGTCAGGATCACTCTGTTCCAAAGAGTATTAACAGAGTTTAAGATGTACTACAAAGTTCCTCCATACCAAACTTTAAAAATTTGAGACCAGGTTGTGCCGTGACATCATTTTATTGCTAAGTACCTTATATATATATATTTGCTTATATTTAAGGTCAGAATTTAATTTCTTTTACTTAAATTGCCATTTTATGACAAACAAAAGGCTTTTTTTGCAATCAGGTTAAAAAAGATGTACCTAATCTGTGGCTTGACACGTTTTGGCCCCAGTCAGAGCTTCAAAAATTGACATCCCACCAAAGTTGGACATATAAGAAATGAGTTAACACCTAATATTTGTTTTCTTTGCTGCCATTTTGACTGTTAGCCTGATGATGATCTGCCTATTACAGTCACAATCACAATATTACAATCATGCGCTTTAGGTGAAACTAGTCTTTTTAATCTGGGATGGGGTGAAAAAATTGCAGTGCTCTAGCCCCTCAGGACCAGAAGACCTTCCACTGTTTTCAGGCTGAATTTTACTAAATTGTTAAAACTATGCATGAGATATCAAGACTATTTCCATTTGATGAAATGTTATAGCTATAACACATAAAGTATTTGGTTTTAATATCTCCGTCAGTGTTAAAATTATAGCCATCGGTGTAACTTCAGTTAAAAGCTTGAACAAGGTGAACTGTGGATGGATCTATTCCAAAAGACTGATACTACTAACAACTACATCTGAAGATCGATTCTTGTCTCAAAAGGTTCCATATCTAAAGAAGCAGTTATTCTCTCTATCGTACATACCTTTTTATTTCATTACAGAGTAAAACTGTTCGTGCAATTTTTCATTTTTGCAGTGGAGGAAAGGTTTAGTAGAAGGAAAGAGAGCAACACTGAACAAAGAATACAGAAAAGTAAAAAACTCTAACAACAGACATGGACATCGAGAGCCGCAAGGGCTTGTTTAACTCTCTCAGGTTATGTTTTTTAATGAGAACTGGCAACTGCAAGCATGTGTCCTAGAAACCAGTAGTTTTGTGGGACGAAAGAGTCCTGACAATATTTGATCCAAATAATGGAGAAAAAAATGATTGATATACAGGGCATAACTTACAAGGTTTAGGCCATATTCACAGATAATGGTGCTGATACAGTTGCAGGAGTGCACAGAGAGGCTTCATGCATTATCCATTACTTGCACATGCTTTAAATTTCGAAGCAAAAGACTCTTCTCGACTTAATTCACATCCAGCAGAGATGCAGTACTATAAAAGCTTTCTTTCTCCACAGCAGAGAGCAGCATAGAGGCTCAGAAACATTCAGAAACAACTAAAGATTCAAAGACCAAAAATTTTACAATTAGTTAATGAAGAAAGGAACATTTGTCTCTATTTGTCATACACATTCAAACAAGGTGGAGTTGTTTTCTCTATGCTAGAGAAAATTTGTGAGCAGAAAGAATTTGCTGTGGTTCTCTTCCACCTTGGAAAGAGCTCACTGTGCTTAAGTGAAGATAATTGGTCCATGATCTGTATTTCCACTGATGCCCGGAGACCATTTGGAGAAGTAACAAGAGAGATATCAACTAAAAGCATGTTTCAGTTTCAGAAGTGATTCCCCTCATGTCAGTTCTGCTGAGTGCAACTGCATATAATGAGCAAATTGGTGCCATACTAGCTACTGAGCTGTCAGTGCAATGCCGAAATTTTTTCAAAGGATTGAGACCTTTATGGTCTTTCTGTCAGCACTTTCCTGGACCCAAGGTCTAAAAATGTTTGTTGCTGCAACATAACAAATATTAATAAGGGCAGCTTATTACAGAAGTGCAGTTAGTGAGCCTGACCTCTGCCAATTCAGGGTCAGCAACTGAACCTACCTCAAGGTCTGCCTCAAGCTCTGCCTCAGCAATGGCTGCCTTAAATTTCCCTGCAGGGACTGCTGAATCCCCACCTGGAGGAAAGGTAGGATACAGGCAAAGTCTGATGTACAGGTCCTTTCTATAGAAAGGACTTTCTCAAAAGCAGGACATTGATAGGCCAGAGGGTGCATTAAAGAGGAAAATGTAAACATGATTTTTATTTTTTCCTCTTTCTAAAAAAACAAAAATCCAACTCAGTAATTCTCAACTGGTTGCCCTTAGGGGTTAAAATGTTGAAAACAATTGTCTTAAATGAGGGAAAGAAAAATGGTTAAGGGTTATTTCTTCTTTTGTGAAGTTATTTATTAAAAGAAGTTTTAAAATGCAATTTCTCTCAATGAATAAACATATTCATAATTTTTTTAATTGAAAAACTGGCACATTCCTATTACAATTACAAAATATTACATATTCATATTACAATTATAATTGTGGTAGTTTTCAGTGGATTACAATTTATCCTAATAATATTCTCAGCTAAAATGCTGAAACAGTAAAGGATGGAGGAATGTGTTGATTTCTGTAATTTTTTAGGCATTGTGGACCTAAAACTTTTTTTTATTAGTCCTCATTCTAAGTGTTTTACAAATATTATACTGCAACTGCATTATGCACCACAGCTTTTCACTGATTAGTTTGATCTTAAACATTTAATGTCCTTATCTGACCCTTTAAGTTGTAATGGAAACAATGTTTCTTTTAAAACTTTTAGCATCTGAAGTCTGGAACAGTAAGTCTCATTTTAAAGAATTAGAGATTGATAGATGAGAAAAGGCAATATAATATACTTTCATATGATTTATGTGTTTTTTGGCAGAATATTCAGTTGTTCTCAGGTAACAGCCAAAAAGAAAAGTAGCTGCAAGGTTTAACTCTAATTCTGCTTTTGTTTGTTTTTTAATGAAATTGGTTTAATTTCACATTTTACTTCATTTATTTTTCGGCAGCCCTTACAAGAACAGGTAACCACATCCAGAGAAGAACATAGAGCTCCTGTGGGACTGAAGTAGAAACAAAACCTTTCCTTTATTTATTTTAGGGTGAAAATCATCCTTCTTACTTTACTCTTTTAAATGAAAGATGAAAGAAAACTTTTCTTTCTACTGTGTAAATGCAGTATATTTCCTTCACAGCTGTATCACTGTATTAAAGTTTGACAGTTTTTATCTTGTTAAAACAAAACACTCTTGACATCGCATGTCACAAACTTTGTAGCCTCGCTAACCGGGCTAATATGACTTGTACTATAAGAAAGAGAACTAGTTTTTGCTAGTACCTGCGCTAGTTTTGGTCCCACCCTTCATCACACTTCTCTCATCTTGGTAATTTTACAAGATTCTCATTAAACAGTGCTGCAGTATGAACACTGCATTTTTTTTTTTTTTTTTTGCCAAGGAAAAGCCCCTCTGTAGAATTTCACCAGGCAGCTAAAGCTAACAACGAAAGACAACGAAGGACAAAAGGCTGAGTAATATGGCCTTTCCTTTTTTTTTTGGGTGGATTTTGCTCAACAATACAGATTACATTCATGCCTGGCTGAGATCCAATCATGATCAATCAAGTCAGATTATCTGCAGATGGCAGATCCAATAACAAATTGATTGCAATGTGTTCTGCATGACTTTCTAACATTTTTTGCCATATGTAGATATTCACATTCAGATTGCATCCTAATGCTAGGTTTAAAGGGAATTTTTATAAAGCTGATACATTTGAATCAAGCACATTATGCTTTCTTATTCTTTCTTAATTTAAATGGAGTTTTGACCACTGTAAGTGCTATGTAGCAATATTTTTGAGAATGGATCCAACTTTTGTCTGAACACAAGGACACACAAGCACATACACAAGGACATGACACAGAGAATACAATTCTGTTGTGGTAATGTGTCTGCATAGGCAAAGCAGAGGAAAGCTCAAAAAAAATTAAAAATCCAGTTTGTTAGTTTAGTTTTTTAGTTTGATTTTTTTTTTTTTTTTTTTACATAGTGACTTAATGAAGTGAACAAAATAAAACAAAGTGAATAATGAAGTAAATATAACTACCAGTGTCTTGCAGAAATGATTTTTTGGATCTGTTGTTTGCTAACTGGCAACTAAAAGAATTGCTGTAAACCACAGTATCATTACTTTTGGTTTGGGCTTCATTTCTTTTGTTTTCTTCTAATGGTGAGTCTTACATACACTGTGCCAATAAAGAAGAAACTGAATCAACAATTTCATTAATACATACACATGGATATAATATTTTATTGCAGGTTTCATTGTTATTTTTATATGTGTGTGGTACTGCTTGTAGCTGAGGTCAGGGAGCAACTTCCATCATGTTTAAGGTTTATTACAAATTAACTCATCAGTTTTAAGTGTGTTTAGTTGTAGAGCGTTCTCACAATTTAATGAAGCTCGTTTCAAAAAACAAAAACATAACCTCTCTGCCACTTGTCTCAGATTGAAGTCAATCTCCTTTGTTTATTTTTATTTTTATTTTTATTACTATTTTGTTCGTTATTTAGTTTAAAATGATAAAACCATTTCCGCACCACAGATGTCTGTAAATGGGAAAGAGGGAGTTCATGAGGGCATTACAAGTTCAAACTCATAACCTTGTGGCTATTTCATAATTTATAAGAGAGGCTGACATTATATAGCATTCGTCTCTGCAGACTCTTGTCTCTGTGCAACTCATCTCTCTATGTCAGCTTATTTTGCATATCTGCTTGTGTGTGACTGCACGCATGTGTATGAGCAGGAATTTATAAGTCTACATATGTGTTCTCATGCATATCCAAATACATGTCTCTGGGTCAGCAAGTGCATTTACATCACTAAAGTGGGCGTGCTTGTTTAAATTTCTGCTTTTAGTGAGGGAGCACTTGCCTGTTTTTTGGTTCTGTATATTCAGGTATGGGGTGCAGAAGCAGGTTTTACTGAGTGGCCTTTAACTGCTCTACATTCCCCTCTCACTATTGGCTCAATGAGTGTAATAGGATCATACATGACTGAATGCATGCAAAATGCCTGAGTGCCATTGCTGTCTGTGTGTGTTGTCTCGTCACGCACCCCTAACACAGACTGACAGGCCAACATGCATCTAATTTAGTACGCTTGAGGACGCTGTAAGGGCTGGGATTTACTTGAAGGGAATGTGCAAAGACACAACACTCACATTGCTATACATGCAAATTCATTACACATACATTTCTAGGACACTAGTGTAGAAAAAAAGGAAAAAAATATATGTCAGCCCAAAAGATCACTGACATTTCACAGAATCCATATGAGTGTAAATTTAAGACCTTAAAGCTGCTCCATGCATAATGCATTTTTACGTCAATGTATCAGCTGACTTTTTATATGTTGTATATGTTCCCTACAGTCATGACATGATGGAAACAGCCTTTGCTGATAATGATCCATTGAACTGAGTTATAAAAGACTAATGGCAATATTGTATTTGAGTGAAACATTTTACAGAAAAAATATCTTTTTAGTGTTTTCTAGTGTGGGAATAACAATATGTATCCAATGACTGTGTGAAGAAAAAATAGAAATATTTACACAGCCTACAGTTCCCTTCACCTTCAACCGTTTCAGTAGATTTTGGCTTACTCTTTTGACCCTACAGCCTACAACTTCTGCTTCTCTCCAAACAAAACTTCTATAAACTTCATCTGCAGAACCATATGAGAATAGAATAAGAACATTCACAACAGTTTGTGAACGCAGTGGCACATTTAAAATTTAAAAAAGCTTTTTTTTTCTAAAAATTGAGAACAGCCCTAGTAACAATCTGCAACTTCAGCGAAGTGAAGATTCCCAGAAAACAAATGTGCAAGCATGTACCTTAGTGAACCTGCTGCATTGAATACAACACAGCGGTGATCCTCAGCTGATGGCCTGCGGTAAATAAAGACTGGCTGGACTTTGGGAGATACCTCAGAGTTGCTGGGGAATCACTAAAGTTCACTTTGGATCACTTGGTTTGGCAAACTGTTTCATTGTGTGTCTTACTGAGCATTTTTGTTCGACTCCTGGAATCCCAAAATGATATTTTTGTTGTTGATAAGGACTCATTTTTGTATTTGAATAGTAACTTTTGTTTTGAGCACCAACTGCCTCTTTGATGAAAGTCTGAAAGCATTTTTATTGAAGTATCTAGTTATTATTTTAAATTTTAACAACTACTTAATTTTGTATGAAAAAATATGAAACAATAACAGGCAGTGTTTGGTTTACTTTGTAGAGTGTGACAATACATTGTGTATTTATAAGAAAATGTGGCCCTTGGAACAATGCAGTTGAAACTCCATGCAATGGAGTAAAATAGGTTACATAAACAAATTAGCATTGTGTAGTTACAAAAATCTATTATTCAGACAAAAACACAATATCATAGTCAAAGTCTTTTATTTTCCATTCTTGGTCATTAAAGAATATAGGCTAAGGTTAGACAATTAAATGGTAACTTGGTTTCATGTTATACAGTACTTAAGTTCAATTTGGCCAACAAACTTCGATTAAATTGATTCAATTCTGCTGCACTGACAGCAGGTTCTACAACACATGGTGTGTTGTGCTCATTGGCATATTTGGCAGTTTTTTACCATCTGATCTTTATCCAAATGTACAGCTTCATCTCAGATTAGTGAAAATGTTGTTTGGCATAGAGTATCACTAATAAAATGGTTGATTGTCAGTCTATAAATGTGTGCATATTCATCAACGTGTAAGACTTAGCAACAACCATATTTACTCAACAATTCACGGTGAAAAGCCTTCTGAAAGATTCCCGGACTTGTTCACTGCATTTGAATGCCAACTTGGTAACTCGTTGTTGTCTTTGGTTAGATAAAGTCAGATAAAGTCCTTGTTGGGGTGTACTGTGTGTGACTAACCTGCAGTTTTAGTCTTCTGCCTCATTCTGACTCTGCTAAGAATCCTCTGCAATAATTTTTTGCCATTAAAAGTGACAAGAAATATATCTTCTGAAAGTAACTGAAAGAAAGTGTCAGACATACTTTTTTTAATCCTTGGCCAGTTTACTGACTGGAATTGAAAAGGCTTTTCATGAGTTTGTGCAGTTTCATGTTGCTCTGCCTGACACCAAATTCACAAAAACATCCAAGCCTAAAATAGCTGGTCTTTGCCGAATGTGTAAACAGATGACAAAAAGCACTTTGAACATCATCTATTTCATCAGGCCCTCGCTAACCCTGCTCTACAATCAAATAGTTGGAAAGCTTTTAGACTCTAAAGGGAAACCCCAGTTAAATAAGAGTAAAATCTTCTTTTGACCAGTTTGTACTTTGCCACAAGTCTAATTCCTACAAAGAAGTAAAGGGTTTAGCTAAATAGAGCAGCTGTAAAGTGACATGGGTAAACATAAGAATCGATGTTTTTGTGAGGTGAAAAGATTTTGCAAATCTTAGAAAGTTCTTAGAAAGGCTTTTTTCTGCCCTTGCATCAACTTTTTTTTTTGTGGCTCAACAGGAACATAGCAGTGCCAAAATGGTTGGAACAGCACATCAGGGGGGTTATGTTTATATGCGTGTGTGTATGTGTGTGCAGATATTCTCGTGCAGTGCTTTTTTTGTGTCATTTTTTAAAAGTGCAATTACATTTTCTTTTTCACCAGGTCAAGCTTTGTCCATTGAAATGGGTGTGAAGAGGTAGTTGGTGCGAGTCATGATGCAGGAGCAGTTCACTGAATTTGCACACAAAAAGGGGTGATAATTCAAAAGCCTCTTCACCTTCTCATCTTTATTATTGATCTACCATAGCAGTATAAGGCCATGAAGTGTGACACAGTAGGCTCAGAGTTACACTTCCCTGATGCAATTTATTTGACCTACACCACTACAGCAAGTGACATTTTAAAGACATTACCCCTGATCAGTTTTGTTAATAATAGATTTCTCTCATTAATAAGTTAAATGCATCAGGAGCTTTGAGTGTGCTTTATCTACTTGTGCTCACTCTTCAATTTGTTCTCAGCACCTGATTCGGGTAAATTCTTTTTTGTTTGTTTTTTGGACATTTATATGTAATCAACATCAACTATATCATGAATATCTTCCACCAATGGGCATAAAATAAGATGAGAGGAGCTCAAAGTATGATTGGCCATGATTGAAGTCCGCTGTGATATACTTTCTTTTTATCTATTCCTCACCAATAGCATTGGCTATACCTATGCACGCAAAAGTTAGACCTGCATTTGTCTAGTTCCAAATAAACATATTGGTCACTTTTACACAGAAAGATGACAATCTTACTGAGAAACGAAGGACCTGAGCAAGACCTGAAATACTTACGTGTCACTTTAAGCATGCCAAATCTGAACCGAATACCCTCAGATTAAAATAAAGAGCGCAGCAGCAGCATGAAGTTAAGCATTCTGACAGAGAGAAGTTAAAGGCAGATCGTGTATCATCTTCTAAGTAACGTAGATATTATTTCAGTCTTCTTCTTCTTATGCACAAAAAACATTGTCTCATAAACCTTGACATGCTGTAGCAGCCACTTTTAAGATGTTAAGGAGAATGATCCTCTTATATTAGATCATTTTGTTGGAACTGTTTTCCCTTTGAGGTGTGATCGGGATAAAAGAGGTAAAGAAAACCTGACTGACTAACAAAAAATACTTTGAGTTTTTGTGAGATATTTTAACAGCCTTTTATATCAGAATAAGGTCACTGAGAATATCAATGTTAAAATGTCAACTATGTTTAAATATCTGAAACTGACGACAGAGAAGATGTAAAAGTTATTAAAATAGTTGGATAAAATGAGTACATTAAAAAAACTGGCACAAATTTCAGGTTAGTTTGGATTAGTTTTGTTCATTTGGTGTAGAAAAGATAGTGTGCACCAATATTGATAGTGTGAGCATAAAGATTTCCATTGGTAGTCCGAAAGACAGGGAAGGTAACTTTCCCTTAAACATTTGTGGTTGGAATTGTTTGCACTTGTGAAAAGTGACTAAAAGTGACAGAAGTGCTTTTGTGAAAAAGAAGAACCCCACCAACCCACCAGATTCAGAAATTAAGAACACATGTTGCAGCTATTATCTGTAATTTTATTATTCTAAAAAATCAAATTCAGTTATCAATTCAAATTCATTTATGCAATTCAGTTATGCAAATTTCATAGACAACATCACTTATACAGCTGCTGTATAAGTGATGGTGTGTACATTTAGAGGCAGTGTGAGCCCACTGAACCTTGGGTGGTGTATGAAAAAGTGCTACAACATATTACTCTTATCTACTGTAAAAGTCCCTGAGAAAAAAAAAAGAAAGAAAAAAAGTGCACTCTTATATTTCCATCAAAAACCATTTTAGCAACATCACATCCTGAGGTAAAACTCCTGATGGCTGCCCCAGTAGAGCCTTTCAGCAGTGTGAACCAGTGGACCGTGGCTATATGTGGGGCGTCTCTAGGTGAACATGTTTCAGATCCTGTGAAGCAGAGCATTGGCAAACAAGTGCGCTCCATGAGCTCAGGCCACATTAACAAAGGTGTTGGAAAGGAAAAAAGTGTTAGTACAAAAGATGTCACAGCTGTGAAAAATGATAGCAGGACATTCAAGGAAAAAGGAAAGTCCTGTGTTCAGTTGACCTTAAGAGTGAGTAAAGAAATACTCAGAGATTCCGCACTGTCAAACCTGGTGTGGGAAACATCTGCGGTGGTCTTCTCCATTTAACTGTCAGGCCTTCTGAAAACCTGTGATTAATATCACTCAGCAAGGACCTTTTTACTGTGAATGATTGTTTTAAATTGTATGTTACAACCTGAAAGGGCATGAATCACTGTTGTTCCCAGTTAGGAATAAATCACATTGAAATGCACCGTCTGCATTTGAGCAACATCCTTCCTATCTAGTGTCCTTTTTACAGATCAACTGTTACAGCACTATGCCATACTCAGTGCAGCTATTTTGGGCCTTTAATTTTTTTTTTTTTTTGCTAAAATAAAATAAAATCTATTAATCCTTCCAGCACAATTTACCATATTTATTTTCCCTTTCTTTAGCATCCATGGTACCATCCAAGTTTTAAACATGAAGACATAATTTTTTTTGTTCATTACATTCAATTTAAAGGAATGTATGTACATACAACATACATGCCAAAAAATGGGAACACAGGTCTCTTTGGGTGAAAGTTATTTACTGCTCCTGTTTGCACTGTTTACTTTGTCATGCCTCTTTCCATCTCTTCTAGCCAGGCAAGTTACCTTCAGTGTCTGTGTGCCCTCCATACAAAAAAAAAGCCATATATAAAACAAGGCGGGTTGTAAAAATGGTTGCAGCTGTGTAACATCTGCAGTTTGGTTTTGGTGTAGTTACCAAAAATACTTGGTTAGGTTTAAAAAAGCAGATTGTTGGTCTGCTGGTTTCAGATGGGCCTTAAACTCTGGTGTCCTTTGTGAAGCTTCTGTGTTTAACCCACCACTGTACTCCAACCATCACATCTGGGACTTTGACACTGTTTCTACTACATAGGCTGGGGGAGATGCTGCGAGCATCTAATTTTTTATACGGATGGGTTTACGTTGGAGTTTGTCCAAAGTCTGGGGTATCTCATACAGGCTCTTAAAAGTTCCCTGAGGGGCACGACAAATGCCAATATTTGATGACTGGCCTTATTATTTTTAGTACTGCATTAGTGACATAATAATGTCCTTGAACAGTATAAGTTGCAATGCATCTACAAATATGTGTAAAATGTCTGTGTGCTCAACAAAGTGTGTTTAACTTGGTTATAAATCTGAGAAGCAATTCCGTCTCAGATTCTGATGCCTCGGTGAGTCATGTGTCAAAGCCACTGCTGTAGCTTCAACGACTGACTGTGGAAGTTTCTCATATTGTAATATACTTTTAAATGAAAAATTCATCATCTTTTTGACTACTCTAGGTTGTGATATATAGAATGGCAAATGAGTGAGAGCATTAAGTGCAATTCAGTTGCTAAGTGTTTCACTCTGATGTGCAAAAGCGGAAAAACAAGCAGAGAATGCTTAACGGACTGTTTCTACAAGGCAGACAGATGTCTGGTCTCTCTGGCATTTTAAATCTCTTTCCACCTCAGCACTTAATCTTTCCAACATCCTGTCAAACACTGAACAGGTAAAATACAGAGACCAGCATAATGTTTTTATTTAAATATTAATGCCTGGTCAGACAGATGTGATTATAAACAGATCTATTATTTTAAGTTTAAGAGTCTGTTTATTGAAAAAGACTGTGACAGGGAGCATTTCCTTTTGCAAAGTAATCATCCACCCTCCAATAATTACAGATGGTCGTGGTTTGGATCAGGATGTTGAACTACAAGTATTACAATCCAAGTTTATTAATTGTGGTTTCCCCTCAAAACCAATATACCTTCCCAAATGGCATGAAGAGATGTAAACATGTGTCATATGTCCAAACACCACAGTGCAGTGCAGTACAGTCAGAACTGGGATTCATCATACTAGACAAGCTTTTACCAATCAGCTGTACAATGATGAGCTCTGGGTATTTTGTTTGTTTGTTTGTTGTACTTGTTTTTTGTTTTTTGTTTTTTGTTTTTTGTTTTTTTAATGCTGTTGCACACCATAAGTACAAGACAGCAATACATTGTGCGTTTAGAAATAGCTTGTCTTGGCAGAGTTAAGTAAAGAGCAGAGACATAGTATTTTCTAAAGTCGTAGCCTAATGTTTCTCATACTTATCCATCATTGGTCATCGTCCTAAAAGCAATATTTTGATGAGCTGTCTTGTGTATTGGTCCTTTTGTTGTATACTGTTAGGACCATTCCTTTTGAAATGACCAGCAGCTCTACAATCATGGCAATGCTCAAAGCCGTGCTCCAGACACCCACCATCATGCCTTTTTCATGGTCTGTTAGCTCAAGCTGGAGGACCACTCTCAGTAATCCATTCACATGCAAAGCAAGTGTGGAAATGGAGTTGCTGTTGCGTGCTGTTTATGTAGAGACTCTTTTATAAATGGAAAAGGAGAGTCTTCTTCCTCTGCAGAGGCAGCGTTTGTGTCTAGCATACAGTATGTCAGTTGATTAGTTTCTCTGTTGAGGCAGTTCAGCTTTTGTCTTCTTGATGTTTGTTAATGTTGTGACATCTTCACGAAACTTCTGATGTTTTTTTCTTGTTTGTATTTGACATCCTGATAGTTTTTAATTTCATTAAGTTCTCATAAATTAGCACCAGGTTTGTATCAGGTTTTTTGGTTAGCTTATATGATGAAGAGATGTGTTGTCTGCCATGCGTCCTGTAATGCATTGATCTTATGAAGGAACCATATGTAGTACAGTTCCTCATAAAATCTGTCTTATGTTTATGTCTACTGCACTCTTTGCCTCTCTGCTGTTTGTGTGTGTGGGTGTGTGTGCTAGTGTGTGTGTGTGTGTGTACAGACATGTAGTTAATGACAGCGAGCTAAGCAGAGAGACAAGGCAGCACTTCTATCTAGTCACTGCTTTTTAGAGACCTGAAATTGACACTTTTATAAGCTGAGGACCGTACACACCTACTTCAAGTCTAGAGATCAGAATGTCCAATATAAAGAAATATAAATAAAATAAGAAAATAAGAAAATGCCGGCAGTAGGCAGCAGGTTTTCTGAAGTAACAGATGTCAGCACACACTTGTAGTGGCTCATAAGTGATGTCTGAGAGGGATAAGTGAGTCTATAACTTTCTTAGTATAGTTCTCACATCAGATAACAGTATCTTTGCTCCCTTTTTGCCATCTGGTCTTCTTGAAGTTTCATGAAGGACTAAAGGTTGTTTTTCTTAGCCGTGTGGAAAGTCTGGCGGAGTCTGTGTTTTGATATTATTCTGGAAAACGTTCTTTTTATATGGTATTATATTTAAATCAAAACATAATAGCTTTAGTTGTAATGTGCATAAGGACGATACTGTTAACTTCAAGCTACACTTAGAATAGTAAAAATGAGCAAACTGTACATCCAAAATCTAATAAGCTAAAAAAAAAAAACT
>JAPZDV010000021.1:2457184-2473281 GCA_029814665.1 Acanthurus lineatus
TTAATTAAAAAAAAAAAACCTAAACTAATAACTTTAACTGATCTATGTCAAGTGTACAAAGAAGAGTTTCATTTGCATTATCTCTTAAAAAGGTTTTTTTCAGACAGGCAGGATTGGACAGAATAGCAGATGCAATAGCATTCAAAATTGTATTAATCAAAACATACTACCACAAATACAGTTTACAGTTTGGAGGACCACAGGCAGGCCTAGTGTTCCCCAGGGTTACCACTGGACACACTTGTGGCGCTAAGTGGCAATGTCAGTCATCCACCAGGGGGCTACCCACCAGGGGGCTACCCCGTTCACTTTGGATCTTTTTGCCAAGGCTGTAACTTGAAGATACTCATGAAATTAGAATTGCTGATATGTTTCTACAGTGGTGGGGAGTAAAGTATTGAATATCTGAGCCTGGCCTCATTCTCACATGTCAAATATTGATACTTAGGGCCCTATTGTACACTTCCACCCGGTGCAGGGCGCATGACGCAGGGGTTTTAATTTATTCAGTGGAGTTTCCAGGTCAACCTTTGTCAACTTGTTCCAGGAGCAGCAAAGGAATCCTGCTCTTCCCCGCCCGAGACGCCACTAGAGCACAACGGTTAGTCCTATCAGCTGTGTAGAATCATCTCAGCAATTCATGGGTGTTTCATGATGTTTCTTTGACTGACAATGCATGAACCAATCGGAGAATCCACTCTCCTCCCCTTTAAAGCCTGGCTGCACCATGCAGGCGTATTGCTATCTTGCACCCAGCGCAAATGTAAACAGACAGCTAAACTACAAGGATTTATTTATTTATTTATTCATTCATTCATTCATTTATTAGGCTGGACAGGGACAACGCTCAATGAATGTATTGTGTCAGACAGCTCTCAGCTAATTTCCCCTTAAATCATATCGTGCGTGCATGCGTGCATGCAGGCATGCAAGCATGCACGCACAGAGACACACACCTAAAAATTAAATTTGTTTTGGGAATAGAATACATGTGGTAAATAATGGTTGAAGGACTGTTTTTCTTTCAGCCGCTTGCTGATATTGAATTTAAACGAAGAAAGGCGATTCACTGGTGAGGAGACAGAAATCTTGACTCAGGGTGCATGTTGTAGATAATTATTATTTAACCCATGTTTTTCTTACTCTACAGGCTGTTTTATGTCTGCGCCCTGAGTTTAGACCAGGTTCTGGCTGGTCTAAACTCAGCGCGCATTTGACCTCGTTCCGCTGGGTGTACTATAGCAAACGCGCCAGGACATGCCTCCATTCCATCTTCATTCTCAGACCTCCCACCCCTTGGCACACAGACCCAGCGCAAGTGGATTTGCTATCATACACTTGTGACAAAAATGACACTTGCGCTGGGTGTACATTAGCAATGACACCTGTGCCACTGGCACACTGTGTTTGCGCTGGATGTACTAGAGGGCCCTTAGTCTTATACAGAAGCAGAGAGTACCCTTGAGCAACTGTGTGAGATCCACTGGGCTACTGTTAAATCCAATGGAAATATGTTAAATCATTAAAATCACTGGTAGTTCTCCATCCTGCACAGTGCAAACAAGGACAAAGTCCCAGAAACTTTGGCAGTCAGGGTACACGGGAGGGCCATGCACATGACTTTCATTTGGGTGACTGGGGCTTGAGACCCATGTGTAACTAAATATGAAACTTAAAGTACTGACCAATGATCTTTTCTTTTTTCTGCCTAAACCTATCCAAACTCAACAAGGTAAATTACATGTTTAGAAAGACTTTTGGCAGAAGGGCTTTGAATGTTAAACACTGACCCAAAAGGTAACTTTATGTGTCTCTATAAGACGCATGAAGGGTTTGAAAAAAGAAGAAATATTTGAATAACGATGTGTACTTCACACTCCTGCATTACCCCTAACACATACATATGGAGAGCAGTTGGATGGTGCAGCGGCAGAGCTGCTGCCCTTTTAACAGCTGATTGTTACTTCAAACCCTGGTAAGAAAAATCCTCCAGTAAGGTTCCCCAGATTGAAACCCCAATGCTAACACAAGCTGAACTCAGAAAAGCATCTAATCACAGGAAGAGAGAATTACAGGTATAGTTTGACTGGCTGCACAAGGTGTGTGTCAGATGTTGAGGAGTCTTAACAAACTGATGAGAGAGGGGGTCCTGGAACAGCTCTAAGGTAAATAAAGCAAACTGCACTAAACAAGCATAGGCGTAGTGTTTCTAGAAGTTCAGTAATGTCCACTTGTTTTGGCAGATTATAATGAGCTGATGTGACTAATGGGTTTAAAGGAGTCACATCTGAAACAATACCTGCACACTCTAAACACATAAATTTGGCTATGTGCTGGTTAATGTGCTCTTTTTCCTTTTTTTGTGCTCTTATTGTGATGGCTGCCCGCCTCAATAGGACCTGCTCTGTGTTCTTCCCTTTTGTTCGCAGCTGTGTTTTTTGTCTCTCTGCTGGTACTTGGTGGGCGGGGTTAAATTACGGTAACTGGGAGCACCTGGTTGGTCTCTCTCTCAACCTGGATTTCCCTGGCCATGTTCCCATCCCATGTTTTTGCTTCTTTGGTTTCAACCTAGTTATTAGTTTAGTTTCTCATTTCCAACACCTCACACACATTCTGACACGCACCCATCAGCAGACATACTGAAGCTCCTCTTCACACATGTCTTTCAGTCGTTAAGTTCTTTGGGTTTTCTGACTTATCATTTAATAAACTGTCAACCTTTTGTGTTAAATCAGTGTCTCTCCATCTTTTGTCAGTGCTTACGTGCCAGGTCATGACAGTCCAACTGTTAAACATCTGAATTTGAGGGACACATGAGTCATATTGGCACAAACAGTTTGTCCTTTTATCAAGACCACTGGCTTGTTGTTGGTTTACAGGCCAGCAAAAAATTTGAATAGTGCACCTTTAAAATGAAGTTTCAAATTAAAAACTTGTCAAATGTCAGGTAAGATACACTAAATATACACTCCAAAAATAAGACATCCAGAGTCACATGTGTAATCACAGCAACTTCCATTGATTAAAGTCACTTTACAGGGGAGATTCCTGAAAGAACGTAATTACAGTGTAAACATCCAACATAAAACATCATGTTTGGAGCCGTTTTCATTAGTAATTTAGTTTAATTTGACAGCGCTGATGTTTTTTTTCCTTTTTATTCTGCATGAATGCTGCATGGGTTTACTGATGTATGATGGGGGTTATTAAATTATGAGATTATATAGTACCACAAGTTCATCGTTATCACTAATGGGGTCAAGTTTTTTTCTCACCTCCTCAACTCCAAATGCAAATTGAACCAGACTCAGGTTTGCTAATAGTGCAGTCTTCATTTACAACATTGCCCTCATTAAAAGATGAATTCACCCCAACTTTGATCTGCTCCGAGTTGCTACAGCTGCCTCTTTTGTTTCCTCAGTGACACCCAGTGGTGAACTATCTAGACAGACAAGACACAGAAAGGGAGAGGATAAGATGTGGACACAAAGAGAGCAAGATAGAGGGACAGACAGCGAGAAACAGAGAGTGTGTGCTTACTTTGGGAACCCCAGCAGAGTCCAAATGAATATCTCAACACACTATTGATCCAGACACTGTCACTCCTATTCTTTATCTCGGCCCTTCCACCTCCCACTCCCAGTCTCTCCATCTTGTTCTCTCTCGCTGTCAGATTCAAATTCGTCTCATGTTTTTCATCCTCTCTCTCGCGCTCTCATGCTCAGATTGTCTCTTGCTCCTGCGGTGCCCCAGGGTATAATCAAATAACTGCCACAGAGATGGAGTGTATCAGGAACTGGCATGCAGTTCAGTGAATGTGTGCGTGACCATGCTCTTTTACTTAACATCCTCACAAAAATAGAAAGATCCTTGAGGGTTAGTAACTGGACATGCCGGGCTTTAAGTTTTGAAATTAGAATCATTTTTAAGTATTTGATGTCAAACAATCTTACTTCATAGAGATTATATCAATCAAACACTTTCACTAATGCTACAACTAACTTATCATTCTTTGTTCTTTACATAATTTGAAGAAGAAAGACCTGCCAAACCTACCAGGTTAGTTAAAAATTGTGTCATACCAGGCAAAGAGGAGCTACATGGAGATAATTAATACATGAGGTTATTGCAGGCTATTAGGGAAATGTGGAATAAAGGAGAGTGTAATGAAAGAGGTCAATGAAATATGTTGACAACCCTTGTCTACAAGCTTTGGCCTGAGGCTGTTTTTTTAATGGTTTTGTGCTGAGCCCCTTAGTTCCAATTAAAAGAAATGATATTGCTACAGCACACAATGGTGCTTTAGATTACAGTGTGCTTCCAGTCTTTATAACAACAGTATGTTAAAGGCTGTTTCCTCTTCAAACATGAACATGTGCCTCTGTGCAAATGCAGCTCTATATGCTTTTCCCACTTCTCTAGCATGCACAGAGTCCTCACCTCAACCCCGTTCGACACCTTCAGGATGCACCCAACATTAGGGCCTCAGTACACCGAGTTCAGACAGTCATGGCAGTTTATTTTCTTGGGGCCCATACATTGGCTATAGAGGGTTATCTGGTAAGTGTACATATCTGTGGATTACTTTATCACATGAGCGGCACATATCAACTGTTAACCCGCTACATCATTGCTACAAAGAGTACAGTGATTGCTTGTATAATCATTCTCCAAAGTTCTGAATTCTTTCCAGTATAATTATAAGTCTAACCCCTTTTCTTCAAACTTTGCTAAAATGTCATAACTTTTTGACAATGTTTTTGAACCCTTTCTTCTTCTTTTTTTTAACAATATCTTGGTGGTATTCACAATATGAATAAAGGTAGGGGACAGTTGCTGCTGTGGCAAATAAACGACATAAAGACAAAGTTAAGGTTTGGCTACTTAAAAACTTCAGTTTCCCTAAATTTTGAACAGACAAGCTACACACCCATTAACCACCCCAACCTCCACACCCTCATGTTCTACATCACTATGCAAAGTGCACACTACTTCCTGCTTTAGTGCTGAATATTGGAATCACTTGTCAGTCTAATGCCATCCAATACAACCATCACACCATAAAGTCCACTTTTCAGGATATCCTTAACATAACGCTGACCAGTACGACACCACCAACACCCATGACATTAATGTTAAAACATGTAACTGAATCAACTAACCTATATTTTAACGTTGGAGGTACGTATGACAGATTTTTTGTACTGATTTACAAAAGGTTTTACAGGTGTACCCAATAAAGACTCCACTCAGTGTAAATCATGAGGAGTGGATTTGTTCAGTGTGGATGTAATTCCAAACATGCAGGGATGTATAAAATGTTTGCTGTGTTTTCTTGGGATCTTAAACATCAGTAATTTGTTGCTGGATTAATTCCATGGTCTGACTTAAGAAACTCATCCCCGTCACTGCAGACACTCAAAGTCCTTTCGCCAAAGTCATGTGGAAGAGTGGTGTGTGTGGGGGCCCTGAATCTACAAGCCAATGCTCAGCCATCAGGCTGTCGGTGAGCCTCTGTCCCCCAAGTCTTCCCACTGCGGCCTGCACTGATGGCTCTATTTTACCCTTGCCAGCAGCCGAGTCAGCATGTTGATTGGCGGTGGAGTCCGTCAGTGAGTGGAAACACTTTGATTGACTGTTCCCCCACGGAAATACAGTCTCTGTAGTTAATGTTTGCCTCTGGATGACTGGACTGACAAGTTCCTCAGACATGTGGAACTTAACAGAGGCGATGTTTGAAAAATCTGTGTCTTTATTTGACAGCAGCTGTTGACACATGTTTAGGAGAGCCTGTTTGGTGAAATCATGAAAACTACAGTAAAAAGCCAAGTTTTTATCCTCCTTTCCCTTTCTTCTTCGAAAACCAAAACACCAAAGACTGACAATGCCAGAGGCGTTTACATTTTCTAGACATATTCTCAGTTATGAGCACTTAACATTTTGTTATGAAACTTAATAATTAATAGGTTAAAGTGATGCAAAGGTTAGAGAAGCTGCTTTATCATGACAATGGTTGAATACTGAGTTCTTCAGTATTGTTTCCACTGATGAATGCAGACTGCCTTCACCTGCTGATCTGGAGAGTCATCTCCTACACAGGCCCAGGATATGTGTGTACTAGCTGACCATCGACTTTGGTCTCTTCTGTCTGTTCAAGTGCAGCATTTTGGCCAAAACACAGTGATGTGATTCGATCCAACAGTCAGCTTTCATTGCTGATATGTCTTTGACGTCGGTTTGGTCTGTTAGGGCTCCAAGAGTTAAGTGTCCACATAATTTTGGCCATAGGGTGTGTGTGTATTTGTGTGTATGTGTGTGCGCGTGTTTGCGTGTGTGTGTTTGTGTGTTTGTGTGAGTGCTCCAGGCTTTCAGAGGCACTTTGTATTGAGAAAAATAGAGACCATTAACCAGGCTTTACTTGTTTCTGCTGCCTAATCAGCCACTAACTCCCTGAGATCCTGCTGCAGTATTACCAGCGCCACAGAGGAGGAGACTGAGGGGGAGAAGCCGAATAAGAGACAATGAGAGATAAATGAAGAAATTGTGGGAGAATTAGAGATGAAGAAGAATGGGATGATGAGAGAATACTGCCAAGCAGAAGAGAGAGAACTGGGGAGAGAAACTTTAGGTCACAGGGAAAAAAGACAGTAAGGGAATATTATAAAAATAAAGCAAAAAGTCACTTGACTCAAAGGAAGAAACTTTCACTATGTAGTATTTGGTTTTTAATCTTCAAACTTAGACTCTGGTGCATTTGAGGGTTCGGCTTCACACACTGTTTACATTCCGCTAAAATAAATCCATCTCAAAACTAAATCCATAAATTTTATCAGTGGAGACTTTAATATTTAAGCCAATATTTGAAGGCAGAAAACCATTGGTCAGTGGTGGCAAGACTGGCAAATTTGGATTAAAAAGTGATCTTTAATTTCTCGAGTAAAAGATCACACAAAAATTTAAGACAATTTCTTTATCAGTAATTAAAAAAAATCAGAGCTTTTGGGGTCGACAAGACCTTGGTATCTTTATTATATTGAACCTGAAAACTTGCAAAACTGATATTTTGACTTCCAAACATCATAATAACAGACACCCTAGAGACAAGATGGTAATAAAACAAACACAAAGAAAGTTAGGAGCATGCCAGGGTTATATAAAAAAAAAAAAAAGATTCTTTCTCAGTCTTAATTTCTGCCATCTCTAAAGTTCATGTTACTACTAATAAAAAAAACATTTTCTTTCTGATAAACACTGTGAAAGTGTTACTTTTAATAGCAGGCTGTTTTTCACGTTTAAAAGCAAATAAATCAGTTTTTCCCAAAATTTTGACATAAAAAATGACTCACTTTGTTTGCATCTATGACAGTGTAATCAAGCCAGGTTTTGTATGACTTATAAGCTTTACAGTTGCTTTAACCTCAGAGTAGGGTTAGGGTTAGTATTAAGTAGTAAAGGGCAGAACTTGATTGGTCCCTGTGCACATTTCAAACTCTGATCAGTGCATTGCAGATAGAACCTTATAGAATCAAAGTTAAGTGATGTAATCTTTTCTTCTTCTTCTGTTTAGTTAATACTATTAATATTAATACCTGGACATGTCTTGGCAATGTTCATCTTGCCTGACATCAGGTCTGTGAAAAATCCCATTGACTAATTTGTTTACAAAAAACAGCAGCTAGAACTTTTTCATTCTAAGGTCAGGATCTGTAATATTAAAGTTAGATGACCAAATATGTTGCATCACTATGTATTCAACTTACTTTCAATGTGTGAATGACACTAAATTCCTGGGGTTTTCAAAGTTACTTTCATCAAGAGACATAACACTGACTTGATTCCACTGTTTCCCCTTCATGTTTTCCCAGGCATTCTCTCATTCTCAGTCAATCTAATTTGTCCATGAACAAAACTGAAAACCTCTCACAAGACTGTAAAAAAATAAACAGGACTTTAAGTTTCCCTCCAATCACTTTAAAGATCAAATCATTTCTAACTCTCCTCTTTGGTTTTGTTTGTGCTTGACCGTCTCTGAAGCCACCTGCACTTTATACTCACTCCCCCGTGAGGCTTTGGCTTGTTTTTTTTTGTCTTTCAGTTTAAGTATGTCTGTCCTTGAATACTGATGATAGGATATGATGAAATCTGCCGGTTGTTTTTGTTGTGCTTTGCCTTAGGCTACATGTCTAATTAATCATTACCACCCATGGAAGCTCTCTGCTGAATTTAGAAGTCTTTCTTTGAGCGCATCCCGGTGAAGAGTTTCTGTTGGAGGGTAGCTTTACATTTTAATGTCAGGTCTGTTTCTTTGCTAAGTGCTTGTTATGCTGAGGTTTAATAATCTGGCCCAGTATATTTCAAACCTGAACTTTGGAGCTTTGAGCAAAACACATGTTTGCAGTGGTTATGATTATTATTTTTATCAACAGTTGTGGATTAGAATCTCTATGCACCTTACAGTTGGATTTTATTCTACGTCAGAGGTCTACAGCACAAAAAATAAAAAAAAAAAAACATTACAGATGTAACAAAACTAATTTAAAAACATCAAGCAGAGTTTGTTGTTATCACTGTTATGTGTCTAGCAGGGTGGAGCAGCCTGTCTGCTGCATGGTTAGCCTTGGAGAAGCCATTACTGTGAAATACAGCCCAGTCTGTTTTCATATTGTCAAATACCAATGCCATGTCTCATTGTCTCATACAGAAGCACAGGGAAAATTTTAGAATCTGTGTGAGACGCACTGGGCCTAAAGGAAACATAGCAACCCCTATGGATGTTGTAGAAAGAGTCTCAGGGTCAAGAGAGGGGTGGAGATTGGGTTTGAGTTATGGGTCATGCAGAGCCGAGCTTGAGAACTATGTGAAATCTTATGGATGAAGCTAACCTTCTCCACCTGCCTTACCTAAGCAGACCTCAGGATTAGAGTATCATCATTTTTTACAATGCCGCTGTTTCATTTTTATGGTCAAATGTGATTGAATTGTGAAAAAATAACCTTTTTTGTAGAGTTTGTAACTGTTGCCAAACTGCTAAATATTGTGCATCAGATTTTGGAATATCTGTGATTGTATTCAAGTTAATGTAGAAAAAAACAGGCTCTGTATACTTAAGTGTGTTGGTAAATACAAACACATAAGAATAGTAAATACATGTCTAATACTGGATATTTTCTGTACCCGTTGGAAACAGTTAGGCAGAGATGGTTAGCTGCAGACGTTAACTACAGGGCAGATTTTTCACCTGTTAATTTCTTCATCTTATTTTACAAGCTAGACTGGTCGTACATCCATCCTCCCCCCTGAGTTTTAAAACCCACAGTCTTACAGTGAGGGAATCCAATTATATCCAGTACCTGGAAAGACAGAGAGAAAGAGGAAAAGATAGACCGAGGGGGGACTGAGGAGGAAAAAGAGAAAAAAATCAATGACAATCCAACTGAGGTGGAACTAAGCTTGACAGTGCTGCTTCTTTCTGTGCTTCGCACTCGTTTTGTTTTTCCTGGAGCGATAAAAGTGTTTGACTGTCTTGGTGTTTATTTCACATGAACTCACCACATTAACCTCGAACACTCCCAAGGATTTTAGTTTCTTTATTCATTCTTTTTGTTTCATCCCTCTTCCCTCTGCTTCTGTTCCCTGCTCAGTCTCCCTCTCCAGCTTCTCGTTAGCTCTCTCGCTCTCCTCTCTCTCTCTGCTTTCATCCCTCTCATGTTCCAGGCTGCCTCCCTGTACAGTATGTGTCGGTTTTATCCACCACTAATATAACAGATATAAATCACATCCAGGTATCAAGATTTATTCATTTATTTTTTCTTTACCACAAGGATTTCACAAGGAAATGTAAGTTGTAGCCCCTTCATGCTATGGACATAGATTCAATTATTTTACATTCCAATAGGGTACAAAACAGTCTAAATTAAGCAATTTATATACAAATCCACTTTACACTTAGTCATGTAGACAGTCATAAAGCATGTACAAAATGTACAATGTTAGAATAAGCTCCATGTAATTTATTTATTATGGAGTCCAGAGGATGAGTTAAGACATTTGACAGTCAGAGGAAAGAAGCTGCTCTGTTGTCTGCCCTGTACTGTGCAATACTGTCCTAAGTATATCTGTGACTATACTATCTTGTGCCAGTCGCCCATGGTTTTGCTTGTCAGTACATGTAATGTTGACAAGTAAAACAAGAAAAGAGCTTTAGAAATACAATTTACATTATATATTAAATTCTAACATATCTTCAAAAGGTTCATTTCATGTTTAAGTTCAACAGTAGGGCTCAGTTCTTCCCTACTAAACTTTAAAAAACAACTTCTTTACAAAAGAACTGTCAGGCTACACATGAGACCACCTTCTCCAAAGGTTTCAACAAAGCTGGGAACACACTGCTGTTAAAAACATGATCATATGCAGCTGAATGGCTTTTATAGGAGCTAAGAAGCTCAGCTAAAAACCTTAAATAACCAGATCGAAGCTCAAAGTTTTGGGAACTTTGTGACAAAAAAATATACATGCTCAAATGTGCAAGAAATGTGAACTTATTTTTAGAAGTCTAAATTAGACTTTATATTGTCTGAGATAAGAAATTTATTGGATGTGATTATCCTGACAAGTTATTCTGACATGTTCTTGTTAAAGATCTGCCAAATTTCACCTTTAAATACTCAGTGAACAAGAGAATTCTTTATAGAATAATATATTGTCTCAGAGAATGTAGTCTGTACTTTGAAGGATGGTGCTGTAGATTTCTTTAATGCACTTTTGAAGTGTCATCACCTCCCTGTTCTCTCAGCTCTTACTTTCATCAGTTGTCATAACAAATCTCCACAGAGACACTGTCTAGCCTATAAACAATACATTAATGATTTCAGACACTCAGGAATTCTTTTGACAAAGCGATGCTTGCAATGAGTCTTTTTTCAGTCTTTAAGATTAGATTTAATGATGTGAGCGTTCACATTGTGGATAAAATAAACACGTCTATTCAAGGTGAACTTGCTGCACTCTATTCAGCGAAAAAGGATACAAACAATTCCTGAAGTATAAAGCAAAGGAAAGTTACATTCAGTATAAAGTAGCATTCAATAGTTTAATCTCTTTTTTAACAATAAAAGACAAATCCTTTATTCAGCTGATTGTTAGTTGATCTATCTGTGAAGCACTATAAGTGGGAGCATTACAATATTTCCACCAACAACTATGGCAAAGTTCCATCATATCAAGGAGCCTGAATCACTTGTTTGTACATAGTTGTACTTGTGCAGAGAAAGAATTGCATCACATAATCCTACAAAGAAGTTAACAGACCCTCTCCCCTAAAAAGCTGAGGTCAAAATTTGCAAACCTCATATTAGTTTTTAGAACATCCATTTTCATCTTTTTGTATTTATCTATCTTAATTATTTATTTAAACCTACTTTTAATAAAACTCCTATGCACTGATGAATAATTTGTTTCACATTTACTGACACAGACCAAACACAAGGTGTGATCAAACATGCGCAAGTGCAGGTAAAAGACCATTGCCTAGTGATCCTGTCTTGTTTACATGCAGAATGTGAAATGACAGCCAAAGGGGTCAGTGACATGCTTGTTTGCATCTTCAAGGGTAATAACCCGAGCTGAACTCCACGCAAAGCAAGAATGCAAATTTGAGTGAGAGAGTTCATGTTTTATCCTCCTTAACTTGCACAGAATATAAGTGAATGGGGGACAGGTACTGTCCCACTGTTAATTTTGCATGTGTAACCATACCCACAGTAAGTTCACTTAACCATGATGTCATCAAAAGCGACAAGGTCAGCCCTTCTCTCAATTCCAAACCTAAAGGTGCTATTTTGCACCTTTGTGAATAGTTTCATCTAAGAGGACCCCCCAGATGTAAGATAAGACCACACCACCACAGGTCCCCTGATGTACTGAAAATTATCAGTACTCATTTTATGTATCACCACTTTAACTTTAGGCCTTCATTGGAAATACTACACTGAAATCTTGGACACAAATCCAGTTTGAACCGAACATTTTAGAGATCCCTATTCTTGGTGTATAAATGAAAACCTAATCTGTGCAATAAATTTTTAAGAGCAATTATATTACCTGATCTTAAACAGACTCTCGTGGCTCTCCTTACACAGAAAAATACCCTTGTGGAAACAGCCAGAAGCCACAATTTAAAAAGGCAGAGATAGACGAGATAAGACACGGGGAAAAGAATCTCATGCAGTTTTGAATGAAAGTCTTGAGAAAAATTACAATTGCATTTTTTTGTTTGTTTTAGGATGGCTTTACGTGCTCCCTCACTCATATTTGGAGTTGATGAGGCATCATTTAGAACTGCTTTTGGTCCCACAAGAAATATTTCTGTCACATAAATGATTCTCAGACCAGCATCTATGTAACAGCGTACAATAATGCTGATCTCTGGTCCATTAGAAGGCACTCCAGACACTTCACATTATTGCCTATATACAAGGCTGCAAAGCTGACTGTGACCATTAGGGATATGGAACTATAACACAGACAGAAAAAAAACACTCTTCTATGTAAATAAGCTCAGTGGTTAGCTAAAGGAGAGCAAAGATACAGCTGGCATGGATGGTCTCATCAGCACAAAGGCTTGAACTGAAGTGCGCAGGGTCAGTGGTTGATGCTTTTGCAATTTTATATCATTGCAAGATAAGGACATGTATTCATTATATGCTTTGCAAGGAAAGTTTCCACTAAATGTATTGCTCATGTTAGAAAGATAAAGGCTGTATGTAGAAGTAAACATTCCTAAACAAGAGAAAAACCCTGAGTGATGAGTGGCGTATCTTCTTTGGTCCAAGGCTATTGTCACCGTCCATCTTGCTCAAGAGGCCCTTCACTGCTAATGTGTATCAGAAAGGCTAACATTGACTGAATGTTCTGTGTGTAAGAGAGGGAGGGATTGAGTAAAAAGAAAGAGAGAGGGGGGAGAGTGAAGAAAGAGTGTTTCTACCAACATTTTGTGCCATCAGATGTCACTTCTGATATATTGAATGAGTTGTTGTTGTTTTTTTGTTTCAGACTCAGTGAAGAACAGCATTAGCATTATAAAAACTGTTTTGCATTTGTTGTGAAAAATGTTATTTTGACTGAAGGTGATTCTGTTGTGCTGTTTAAATATGAGGACTGTGCTGGAAGCAAAGCATGTTGTCAAAAAAGTATTTACAAAGAGCACTGGGGCTTGTTTTTTTGTCTGTTTCCCTTCTAGACACACATTTTGTACATGTCATAATTTTCTGCTAGTACACAGTTAAAACCATTTCATCAGGAGTCAAAACACAGGGTTAGTCTGAGTGAAGTGAGTTTTCAGTCTGGTATCACAACAAAGCCTGTTACAAACCTGCTGGTTCACCTTCTCAGTGTCACTTTGTCTCTTTTAAACATGAAAACAGCAAGCAGTCAAAAATATGCAACATCTGGCCAGACTTTTTAACTTAAGCTTGCTGACAGACATTTCAGGTGACAGTTTGATTAGCTAAAGCTTATTTTGGTTTAGGTATAGCTAATGGTTTGGGTTAAAATAGCAAAATCCTTAGAACAGTCAAAATTTACTATTGACCTCACACAGGAATTCTGCAAAAGATTCTTGTTTATGTCCCATCACTTCACCCCCACCTTGTCCCCCCGATGGGCTTTCTTTCTCTTAATTCTAATTATAATTTGCCCTCGTTACTGTTGCCCTCTTCTGGTACTTGATCCTCTTCGTTGTGCATACATTATATACCTATGCTGCAGTGCAAGCCTATAAGAGTGAACGTTCAGCTTACATTGGTTAGTCACCAGAAACATTATGAGAAATTAATGTATAAGTTGCTTGTTGTTAACAGGCAAATTCAATGTCGTGCATGTGAGCAAAATCTAAACAAAAGGTCCTACAACATCGCGTGCATTCATCTTTTTGTGAACTTCTGCCCCCAAGTGGCCTTGACCATAACATCTCCTCTGTAGAGAAACCTCAAATGATGATAACAGCACATCCAAGATTGCATAGTGAGATGCAGAGTGGTAACCTAAATGTGCAATGTCAGTACAGAATAAATAGAATTAGAGTGAAAATAAGAATCAGGAAAAACCAACATGAAAATTCAGAAATATATGCATCATTATTAAATGAAATGCTATTTATATTGGCCTGGTTGTGCACATTTTCCGTTTACATGTAAATGATAAAAATGTCAAAATTGCAAGGTAAACTAAACAACCAAATAAGAATCATCTAAGAGAATGTCAAGGAGAAAAATTTGAACTTGGTGTGTCTTTGTTTGATTTGTGGCGATGGAGGCGTTTGCTATAAAAAGGCAAATGTATCATTCAAATAGATACCAAGGCAACAAAAGATGTTTAAAGGGTGAAGTAATTTTATTGCAGACAACACACAATGCGAGAGCCATTATGAAAAAAGACGGAGCCAAAACACAGTGTGGTCACCTCAAAGCTGTTTGGCTGTGGAGGAACATTTCTTGGAGAACTCTTAGCCTACAACTGCCAAAGATTTCTCTCAGCAGATTAAATTCAGCCAACCACAGTCCTGTCTGAGCACATGTTGGGCAAGATGCACACTTTCACACATATACAGATAAATTAGAATCTCCAGTCTACTTAAGTTGCATGTTTTCTGACTATAGCAGCACCTTGTGGCACCCAGAGTAAGACCTGCAATCACAAGGGTGACATGCAAACTCCAGACTGAAAAGGCCACCCAGCACAGCACCTACTTGTAAAACATTTAACACTCTATTCATTCATTAAATATCACTCAACAATGCTGAACTGATAGAAACCCTGAGAAATCATGTGCATAGTAACCTCTAAACCTGTGTGGGTGCAGCCCTCAGGCATGAACATGTGCACTCTTGTTGCTTCCATAACCTCTCATTAGTGTAAACTTTTTCTTTCGCAGCACACACGTACCATCACCGGACTTTTGTGATGTTTTTAAAATTAACCATTTTCACAGCCAGTTTGATCATCCGTCAAATCATAGATTTGATAAAAAGTATTTTTGTCAAGTTCTGATCATTAAAATACCCAGCAAGAGAAAAGACAGGAAGAACAAAAAAGAGCGAGCCGAAGATCAAGGTACAGAGAGGGTCTGTACTGTGAAAGATGAAGTGAGGGGTAGATAAGCGCTACAAAGGGCTCTAAGTACAAAGTGAATGGAACTCTGGTATCTTTGATCCTGGCTATCTCTCTTTGTTTTAAGGCTTTAGCTTTCCAAAAAACCCTTCATCCTGGCCCTGTGAAGTACAGAACAGAGTGCTTGATTTGGCCTGCTGCTTAGCACCCGTATCCATGGCTAATGGCACTGTATTATACTGCAGGAGAGGAGACCGCAGGTAGATTCTGTGCAGTGTTCATGTGTGTGGTGTGTCTGCTTGCATTTAATACCTTTTTTTTTCATGTAACTATGTTAAATAGATATATATTTATATAAATGGTTAAATAATGTTTTTGTATTGGCACCATGCAATGTCACCCTGTCAGATTTTAGTATGATTACAGTGTCGTTCTCACAGCCTCTGTGTTGTTTGTATGAAATGAGACAATCCCTGTGAAATCTGGTGGTGAATTCAGTTTTCCACTTTTTTTTTCACCATGAGTTTTAATTTTGAGATGTGTATGCATGGAACAAACTCACAAGTAGTCACGTAAACCTGAAATAAATGATTTTTTTTTGGTCAGCAGAAACAAGCTGTGAATGCAACATTTTAGGTGACATGTCCAACTTGGCAATGTTATCTCAGTTATAATTTCTAACAGCTCATAGAAAAAAATTCTGACTCCTGTGTCAAGTAGACTGCTGCAGTGTCCAAGGAGTGGTTCTTTGCAATGCTCTGCAGAGAATATACAAGAAGTCTGTCTCTTATGGAAATCCCATCAAGCTTCATGGAGCAGATAAAGCCAGACAGGAGGTCGGATACAGAAATCGCATAGAGAATCCAATGGATTGATCGATCATACAGACTTTCTGATCAGTTCCCATCACTTAACAGACAAAAGAAAGCATGTAAGCACATCGCCTATTTACCCAATCAGAAGCACAAAATTCACTTAAAAATACTAAG
>JAPZDV010000021.1:2473381-2499317 GCA_029814665.1 Acanthurus lineatus
TAACTGTGATGTCACACATTCTGTAGTGATGTCACAGGTGATGTCACAAAGCCAGTGGTGATGTCACAAATGATGTCACAAATTCTATTGTGATGTCATAAGTGATGTCACAAATCTTACTGTGATGTCACACATTCTGTAGTGATGTCACAGGTGATGTCACAAAGCCAGTGGTGATGTCATTACTGATGTCACAAATCTAATTGTGATATCACAAATGATGTCACACATTCTGTAGTGATGTCACAAAGCTAACTATGATGTCACAAGTGATGTCACGGAGTCATGTTTGATCTCACACTTGATGCCACTCTTTCAATTGTGAAAGGGTGACATCAAATCACATAGAATCACATTTACTGTACAGATAAGAGAAAGGGAGCAATGATTAACTTTATACAAAACAGTAAATAAGCAGATTTCCAAAAATTACTTTCCCAGCTTAATGAAACCCAAAAATGAAAATCAAGCCAGTATCTTCAAACCCCCATACTGGTGGAAACTCAGAGGAAATATCTTACTTCAAATACATTTTTTGACCTTCACAGCAAAATTGTGCAGCAAAAAACAACTAAAAAAAGCTGGGTACTTCTTTTCAAATGAAAAAAAAAAGAAAAACAAAAACAATAGTAAAAAACAACAACAACATAAAATGACTCAAATGACTCTGTCACTCTATGTCACATTTTTCTTTTGTGAAGTCACATGTGATGTGTACTCATTTCACTATGATGTCACTTAGCTAATTGTAATGCCATAATGATGTCAAAAGGCTGGGTTTGGTGTCATAAGTGATGTCACAAATTTATTTGATGTCACAACTGATGTAACTAAGTTAATTGTGATGTTGTGTGATGTCAAATATTGTGTTGTGATGTCACAAGTCATTTGTATTCATCCCACTGTGATGTCATATAGCCAATTCTGATGTCATAACTGATGTCACAAATTCAAATGTGATGTCACAAATCTAATTGTGATGTCACAAGTGATGTCACACATTCTGTAGTGATGTCACAAAGCCACTTGTGATGTCATAACTGATGTCACAAATTCTATTCTGATGTCACAAGTGATGTCACACGTTCTGTAGTGATGTCACAAAGCCAGTTGTGATGTCATAACTGATGTCACAAATTCTATTGTGATGTCATAAGTGATGTCACAAATCTAACTGTGATGTCACACATTTCGTAGTGATGTCACAGGTGATGTCACAAAGCCAGTGGTGATGTCACAAATGATGTCACAAATTCTATTGTGATGTCACATATCTAATTGTGATGTCACAAATGATGTCACACATTCTGTAGTGATGTCACAAAGCTAACTATGATGTCACAAGTGATGTCACAGAGTCATGTTTGATCTCACATTTGATGCCACTCTTTCAATTGTGAAAGAGTAACATCAAATCACATGGAATCACATTTACTGTACAGATAAGAGAAAGGGAGCAATGATTAACTTTATACAAAACAGCAAATAAGCAGATTTCCAAAAATTACTTTCCCAGCTTAATATCAATACGTTAGTGTTGATTCAATTTTTTTTGTATTTCCTGGGTTTTCTGTTATTCAGTTCCCTTGAAAATTCACATAAATATAAGAGCACAGAGACTCTTCACAGCTAGAGAGAAAAAACATCCTCTTCTTTTATAAGCAGTAATTTTAAAAAAGTTGTGTCCAAAGTACTGTCTGCAGCCTGTACTGTATTTAACCAAATCACCACCATGCTGATGGACGTTCATCTTTTTTCTGTAACTCAGTAATCTTTGGCAATCATTTCTTGAACAGTTCCTTTGTCAGTCTTTCTTGCAGGAGTGAAACATGTTCCTGGGGTTTAACACCAATTTTGACAGGATAAATGAATATCTACTGAAGCACTTAGAAATTGAAATCTTTATAAATTTGGCAGCTCTAAGATGAATTTGATAGCCAAAAACACCATTGTAAAGTAACTTGTTATCCTCTATTTCCACGATAACCACCAACACTCTCTTCTCGTGTAATTCATGTAATTCATCCATTTTTAGCTGTTATTTTACTGTTCAGCTGTTAATGCAGCTCCGTCTTAACTATCAACAGCTGCCGCACTCACTCACGGCCTCATCTAATTCTTTCATTTGATGGTATTTAACATGTGACAGCCTGATGTTTGTGGGAAACTGAGTTCATAAAAGGCGGCTAGAAGCTAATTATTAAATGGCAACAATATTGCACTCAGCTTAAGTAATTACAAGCACAGTCTCAGGAAGGGCTTGCCACCCATCTTCTAACCATATTTGTTTTCTTCATCATGGTCCTTATTTTAATCCACTCATCACTACAAGTATTTGCAGAGAAACAGCCTGACCACTTAGACTGACAGCTGCAGAAATCTCTTTGGGTCAATAGCACTTGAAAGCCATGTTTGAGACTGAACCACAGATGTAACCATGTGTTTGATTTTCATTCTTCTGTAGGCAGCAAGTCTCCTTTTTGGGTAGCGCTGCACAAATTCAGTTTGACATTCACAACAGGGGCATATTTTGAGGCAGCTGTTGCGCTCAATAATTCACATATTTATTCAGAGGCAGAACACAAAAAAATGCTTCATAAAACTTTCTGCTTGTGCTGTGTTGGAGCACATAAATATGTGAATTATTAAGTAAAACTTCTCTTTCCCATGTGTGCCCACACTGCAGCTGCCATATTGACTGATTGCAGGATAGGTGTATCCCACTGTCTTGCTACTTTTCCTGGCTTTGGCATCAAACCATTTCTTTAACGTTTTAGTGTTTTCTTTCAGTAACCTGAGAGCCACAAAAGCACCCATAGTATACAACAACCTGGTAAACACCGATTCAACTCAACTTCAAATTTTGCCAACTGGTAAATGCAAAATCACATATCATGTATTTGAAATCTGGTGACATCTACATATTCTACACGTTATTATTATTATTATTATTGTTATTGTTATTGTTATTGTTATTATTATTATTGTCAACACAATTTGTATCTTTTCTTAAGGAGGTATCAGTAGTTATATATAGTTTAAGTGTGTGCCTTACCATTCCTTATATAGAACTGCAATGCTTCACAGAAGATTTGAACACAATGAATATGCATTCCTCAGACACTGTCTGAACCCCACACTGGCTCCTGCTTCTGATTCCTAAGCAACAGATAACAAAGATGTGCCTCCCAGCCTCTGGTTGAGCCTTCCTGTATCTCTCCCAATGCATAGTTTAACAGCTGACTCTGGGTCAGATGGCTCTGTGGTCATGTATATACACCTCCAACATTTACTCCAGGCTGCTTATATAGAGCAAAATCTCCAGCATAGATAATGGAAAGCACTTGCTTCTTTTTAAATCAACTGATGTCATATGCAGTTGTCTATCAAGTTGGGGTTTTTTTTGATTTTTAAGGAGATTCTTCTGCTCAGAAATCCAACCAACCTTACAGCCTTCTGCTGTGCCGAGTCTGTGCAGTCCATTAGACTCATCAGAACGAGAAAATCTGACTGATATTTTGTCAAGAAGAAGCCCGGCTAGCTCAGTCGGCAGAGCATGAGACTCTTAATCTCAGGGTCGTGGGTTCGAGCCCCACGTTGGGCGAAGCTGTTTTGAAGGTCAATGTCCACTCATCACACAACTTCCTCTTGGATGTAGCAGATGATTGGACAGTATGTTGACTCTGCTAATGCCACATGCATCCAGAATGTATTTGCTTACTGTTGGGTGCATTTTCCCTAACTGAACCCTGACTCTCAGTTGTCTGAGTCGTCTGAGGTGCCGAACTTGAGGGCCAAAACCTCCACAAGGTACATCTGTTATGAAAACCAAGACAGAATAAGGAACCTAATCTCTACCTTGAAGGTTTGTGCCCAAACTTGAGCAATGATGGTCTAAATTACCTCGCTGACTCATCAAAACACTTTCATTTGCCTGTGTTGAACTCATATTGCATGAACACAGACTAAGGACTGCCAACTCTGTCAATTTCACCTAAGCCCATTAACCTGTGGTGTCGTGGGCACAGTAAAGCATGAGATTCTCAGTCTCTAGTGTGTAGATTTGTTTCCCTGTTAACAGCTGACTAAAGGTCAGATGTCTCTGTGGTTGCACACCTTTTGTGTGAATGATATTTTAGTTGGGCCGCATTCATATGCTCTTTACTCTTTTGTGTTTACCAACAAATAGACAAATTAAATGTTTTGAGTCTCTGTGATATAACACATCTCTTTTGTTCACTATGTGGATACATAATATGACCTGCTTCAAATTTCTGTCATTAAACTTCACCATGGTGGCCTTTTGAAAATATTTAGAATGCACTGCCATGTACTTGTCCACCCCCCCACCCCAATATTTTAGATTTTGAGAGAGCTTATCAATTTACAAATTACTTGAACAAATTTCTTTATCAGTTCATTCAATGTAAATAACAGACTTCACTATTTTCAGATGCATGTCCAGATGCAGTCAGAACCAACAACTGGAAATTGGCATGTTCTTGTAAAAGCAGACCATCAAATACACAACCTTTTCATTATAGGAAGCAAAATTTTATATAGAATGAATAAATGAATTGTTCTTTATGGAATTGCACTGATGTGCTTTCAGAAAAACATATTATTATTGAGTTCACCTGAAAGACTGTAAGCTTCAACCAACCATTTAGGAGAATATTTTGCAATATTCTGTATCTGAAATGGGTAAGATACATTAGAGATTGGAAAATGATTTGATTTCCGTGCTAGTAACTGAGTGTTTGAACACTTGATATGTTTTCTTTCGGTTACCTAATGTGACTCCATGATAAAAACATTCCTCTGGCAGCACCGCAGCTTTGAAGTCACAATGAGAGGTGTTTTGTTTCGGGACATTACAAAGTATGCTGAGATGACAGTGAGGTAGTTTACAGGTGTGTGTAGGCAAGGTTACATGACTGTGTGTTTGTGTGCATGTGTACAGTTTATTTGTGTATGTGACAACAACAGGACAGGATATCATGGCAGATGGGTGATATTGAGAGCATTTCTGATGTTTCCTGTCAGAAGCTTGACAGGTCACTCAACTCTTAGAACAGAACAGAACAAAGTAGATAGAAAGGATAAGAAAGGCAAAGATCAAAAGGGCAAGTTTTGTTTCACTTCTTCCTGGACTTTGGAGTTTCTGTATAAGCTAATGATTTGACTTGAAAGGACAAGAGACAGAGATTAAAATGATACAGTTTGTTGTCATATGTGACAAATGCCTAATCTTCTCTTCTATTATCTCTTCATTTAGGCTGCCAGTTTCTTGTCAGAGGCCCAGTTTTCAGCTGAGTTGCCCGGCACTCTGGATCCACTTTTTAAGTTCCATGAGACCATTGCTAAGGTAGGACCACCATCACAGTTAATCCAACCACTTAAAATCCATGTTTGTAGTGTCTGTCATGTCTTTTAAATGATAACACACTGAAACAGTATCATTGGCAGTGTATGAATGTTTGGTTAAAAATATCGTTTTTATAATAAAGCATCAAATTATCCTTTTTCTTTTTTGATGTGTAAGTTGCGCAGTCAAGTTAGGAAATAACTAATCAGAACTCCTCAGCAGAATGTTGTTATTATTTATAGTGAAGATTTGGAATAAATGTTGAAAATACAAACTCACCAGATGGTAGGAGCCTTTCATGGTGACTCACACTTTGGGCAAAACAATGCCAGGACTAAGTACATAAATAAAGCATGGCTCACTTTCACCAAGAGACGTCTCCTCTGAAGCCATATTAGTCAGTAAAAGGCACCTTAAAATCTGGTGGCATGAAAGATTCATTTATGTAAAGGACACTACTGCCCTGTATTGCTACATTAGCCCGTGGCTACAAGTGACAGCACTGAAAGCACCGCTGCTTAGCTGCACGCCATGATGAATGAAGAAGAAACCCAGCACCATCTTTAGTTTTACATCAGGGTGCAGGCAGATAGTCAAAAAAATGACCCTTGGTTTTTTTTCTAACCACTTTTCCTTTCATTTACTATTACTGTACTAACTATATCATTTTTTTAGCCTTTAGGAAATTATAAAATACCCATAACAGATTTGTAAAACCTAACGGACTGGGTGCTGATACATAATCACAATACAACAGCCCAAGCCATTAATGTTCAGGATGGATTTATAATAAACTTTTAACTTTAATTAATAAATGCTTCAGTTAACTAACTTTAAGGAACCAAACCAAAAAATTTCTTCAATGTGATATCAATCAGAACTTTAATAAGAAAGAAATAACTTTCTCTAATAAAGTGCCCATTCAGATTTGAACATGTCATGTACACCACTGACTTTTATTTAGAGATCACTGCGCAGGTGCGATGGCTGCTTTAATTCTTTTGCTGTTTCTTGGCCACTGTTAATCAAGTTATAGTCACACAGCTAAAAGTCCCCATCCATTTTAATTGCATTGGTCACACAATGATAGTTTACCGATATTCACTGCAGCAGAAGCAGGTTTTATAAGAAGACATGGGTGCTATAAGCAATTATGAATTGGGGGGGCTGTGGTATTATACAGTTAAGAAAAAAAACTCCTGGAGTGCAGCAGCTCTAATGAAGAAAGTCCTGGGAAGCAGGAAGAACCCTGTTTGCTAATAATCAGCACCAGCTCACCACAGCTATCCACACTGCTATGACAATTCACAAATTACATAAGACCCACTGACATAATTGCCATTTCCTATGGAGTCCTGGCTCGAAATGAACACACTTCTTATCTTGTCTCCTCATATGTGTGAAATTACACTTAGTTTACAAGTATCACCCTGGCAGGAGAACTGTACTGCCCAACTCACAAAATGTTTGCAAGGATAGTAACTCAACCTTCTACTGTGTATTTTTAACTACTTAACGCCCTCTGTGGATAAACAAACAATAGAAGCTTTATTCAGCTTTGTGGAGGATGGAGGAGATTATTGTATTTTGGGTTAGCAGGGACAGATGACAAGTTTGCTCATATTTTGAGGCAGTTTTATTCATTAGGTGGCTCATGTTATATGGTCCATTGGTCGAGGAGCTGATGGGGGCAGAGATCTAGAAAATTTGTTCTCACTATGACCTAAAGTATTTCAGCATCAGGAGGGGAGGGGGGCAATTGGGTACTCTCCCTAAATAGCCAAAAGCATGGCTGCAGTATACAAGCTGGAAACCCTCTGCTTTCAATAACTCATATCTACCAAGGTGTATGATGACAAACAAGTCTGCATGTTTGTGTATGTATGTGTGCGTGTGTGTGTGTGCGTGTGTGTGCGTGAATGTGTGTGTGTGAATGTGTGTAAATCTGTTCCATGATTTAACAACACTTATGTTCAGAGCTGGTTGGGTGTAAGCAAAGAGAAAATAAGTAGGGATCACACAGCCAGTAAGGTGCATGTCCCTGTTTTGTGAAAACTGGAAAGTAAATGTGCAGACCACACATCTCTTTTTTCAGAGAAGAGGAGTTTAATGTACTGTAATTTCACTAACGTGTTCTAACCTCTGCCTTCATCTGGGTGTACACTCTGATGTTTATTTTTTTAAGGTTTAGGCACTAACACAGGTTAGGAAAAACATCAGGGTTTGGGTTTTTTTAATAGCAATGTGTTAGGGAATAATCCTGGAAATGGTGCAAAGAGACTAAAATTTATTTTCAGTGTAGGGAGGAGGAAAAGTGGTCTCCCATAGGCAGCACATTCTGTGTACCAACAACAACTCCGACTATCTCCCTCTACTGATATAAAAACAGTGTTATTGATCAAATCTGTGTCAAATATTTGATAAACAAAATTTGATAGTCTGAGGAGTAAACCTCACTGAGTGTGCCAGTGCCTTAATTCAGAAAATGCATCTTCAAATTAAAATCCATCATATGCAGCTACTTAAATTTGCTGAATGTTTATAAACAGCCAAAGTTGGGGTAACAATACACATTCTAGCAGTGCTACAACATACAAGCCCTTTGCATATATACATCACAACTACTGTCTAATGTCAAAGGTACAACAATCTACTGCACCACTGCTCTATGAGGGAGAATTTTCAAGTTATTGGGAATCCCTGTAATAGATGATTTATACACAGCAGAGGACTTAGCAAAAGAAACTGATTGTATTCAATCAAAGACCAGAGATTCTTTCTGTCTCGAAACAGCATTGAAAAGTATCTTGAGTCATTTCAGAAGTCACTGTTTGGCCTGGCAGCAGTCTGATGCTGTGAGTCTACACAGACGAAACTAGAGACAACTGCACTTCACCACAAACTCTGGGGGTCATTCAGTGAAGAAATACATTATTTCGTCAACAGTAAAACTAATACCATACTTTTGAGCACATAGGTGTAATATTACATTTGTATTAGAAATAAATAAAGTATATTAAATGTTTCTTCACTATTCAATACAAAAGTGCTGACACAGTTTTACAATATTAAATGCCAGATACAAATACTTCATCACTCAATCATAATGTTGCTGGTCTTAAGAAAAGCAACAGCAACCTCACAGATGATTAAGATAACAAAAAAATAAACAACCATGTATATAAACCATGTTCTGGACACAAACATTACAAACACAAAAATAAATCAATCAATCAATAACATTTGCATTTTGAGTGTAAAACAGCAGGAAATGCATGATGGGAAATGTGGGCTGTTACTACAGCTCCAGTTTTTAGTAAACTAAGCCAAAATCAGGGGTGTGTGTGTGTCTGTATCTGTGTGTCTGTGTGGCTAACTTAATCCAGAGAGCAGCAGCACTACTGCTTAACCTTGATGTAAAATGTAGAAAAATATATTTATTCACTACCTTTTCGGGGGGCATCAGCCTTGCATTAATGTGTGTATTTTAAAACCTTAAAACCAAAATTAACGCCTCAGGTTGAGTTACACCTGTGAGACAAAACTGAAGAGCAAGCTTGCATGGAGCCAGTGCAGAGAGCAGCATAGATAACACTGAGAGCCCAGAAGCCTGAGACAAGCACCTGGGAAAACATGTCTGACAAAATCTGTTTTTAAAATTCCTGTCAAAAACAATCATAAGGAATGCTGAGTTTGCCATGGTGACCAGGTTAAGCTTAGAATATTGCAAAAATAGCATCACCATTACAAACCATAATAATAATTATAAAGCTTTATAGCTTTATCCTTAAATAACTGCAGAGATAGTAGTTATTTTGATAAAAAATAATGAATAAATCATGTATTAGAGTAAATAGGTACCTAAAAATGAAAGTGAATAGTGCAACAGAGTAATGCCTAATGAGGTGACAATTATAGAGAATCAATGGACTAATGTTAGGTCAAGGAGTTCCCATTAACATTTGTTTTGAACTCATAAACCTGAGTTTTTAACAAGCCATAACTACGTTTACCCCATAACAGCTGATGCTACCCATCCATTAAAGTTACAATGTAGTGGAAATGATGTTCACTACTCCAGTAAACAGAACAAACCTTAAACTCAACCTGCGTCATCAGACAATAGTTCTTACAGCTTGTGTGTTACAGTCAACCATCCTGTTGTGTTCAGTGGATGAGGCTTGAAGGAACACAATCAATGTAAATAAGATAATCGGATGCTTCTAATCTTATCTTTGTCTAATGTCAAGCCTCAGCCTGTTGTACACTTTGTTCACTGTTTTCCTCCTTGTGCCGTTTCTTCTTTAATTCAGCTCACCCATGTCTGCAAAGATACCATATTGTTTTAGTAGTTTTTAAAAAGATGGAAGTCATTTATTGTTGTGGTTTAATAAGTTGTGGCTTGTTAGCAGGACACAACAAACTGTCAATGGAGGCTTTGCATTCCTGTTGCTAGAATGATGAACAGTGAGTTTCACCGAAACTACTTGGTAGGTGTACATTCTCAGAAATGAATGGACACACTGCAGCTAATCACGACTAAGTATTCACCCACACCATAGTATAAATAAATAGGTGATTTTTGCCCACACTGCTCATCAGCACCTCTTTTCATTTAGATTTTCATGCTCTCAGTTACCATAATGCTATGGGGAAGGTAAACAAGACGTACAATGTTGCCAGGGATTCATTTATTTACCCTGTGGGCTGCAATTTGAGCCCTGTTTTTGTAGCCATGTATACACTTGCATTTATGCCAGATTAGCTTTTGGACGTTCATGTTTACAGTAAGTACACAGACTCACAGACAAGTATCACTGGATTACCAAAAACAATTTTCCTTTAGAGAAAAGAATGTCATTTATAATGCTTTATAATGCTTTTGCAAAATAGTACCACTCAGTCATGGCACTGCATTCAGTAAATCTTTCTTCATGTGTACCACAGAGCAATAGAGAGTTCTAGATAATTTGCTTTTTCTGTGTAGACCGACACTTTTGAGGGAACAAAATCAAGGGAAACTACTGGTGACAATGTTTTCACTGACTAATGCCAAGAGAGGACATCTTAAGAGACACTTCTCTGCCAAGATTACTAAACCTTTTTTTCTATGTATAGTCCTTTGGATGGTGTTGTTGGGTTTAAATGCACTCATAAATATAAGAAATAAGACAGATCGACACTTACGTTTTATAACCCATTTCACATGTGGACCAAAATAACTGAGAGCGTTTAGATGTAATGTGCCCTGAATGACTGTAGTGCTCCTCAGGCGACAGAGAGAAAGCACTGAGCTCAGTCACTGCAGCAGAGCTGATTCTTCCTCAGAAGGACTTTTCCTTTATTTAGTCACAGAGCCTCATCAGCCTCAGAGGGAAAAGAGAAACAAGGTTCAGGAATGCTCTAGTGGAGTTGGAATCTGAGATTCACAGGAGCAACAGCAGAATAAGAGGGACCAAAGTTTCACAGCTTGTTTCTGGCAGGATCCCCCCTGTGGATGTCAACGCCGTCCAACACACTGGAGAAGGTCCTCTACAGGTGCGAGGCATTAAACAGTGAGCAGTGTCTCAGCCCCACCTGTGTTTCATCTATTTTGTATGTGGAATAGGCTATGAAAGAAAGGAAAGGAGTGCTAATGTTCTTAAATCCCCAATCCAATATCTCTGAGTCATTCTTTTCTGGTCAGATTCATTATTTGTTTTCAGATTTTAACATTTAATTTCTCCATTTTTGCCACGTTTGTTCTTATCACATTCTCTCTCTGGAACAACACACCCTGGCTCCTGCTGCAATGTGACAAGGATTGTGTGTGTTGCATTTTATTTGAGTTAAAATTTTTCAGGACCATGGACAGCTTCATTAGGTTTCCATGCTTTCACTTGAAAGATTACACTGGTGTTTGCAGTTATTCTGCATGATTTGGTCTTTCCTCAGGCTGAAGCTGGATGGAGCTATGCAGGGAATAACATGAGGTAACCAAGCGCGGCATGGTTTTAAGAATGATAAACAAGTAGGTTATAGCAATGGTCGCAACAAATTAGAAGAAGGAAGAACATGTCTGTCTGCGTGCTAAGCAGGACAGAAATAGGCCAAAATATTAAAAGTACCAGAAAATGCGTGAAAAAAACACAACTGCATGAATAATTTTATGAGCCAGGCAAAGCCAACTACCATTATTTGAACAAATACTTTGTCATTTTGTTATCATTTTAACTTCAAGAGTGGGTTTATTGACGGAAACGTGCTCTGTCCTTGGTGTGAAAGCTAAAATGCCTATGTGTGTGTCTGTGAGAGAGGTTGCCACCATGGTGGGCAGAGGCAAAATAGGGTTGTCGTTTGGCCTTAATCATCACATCCTTGGAGATCAGGCAAAGTGCCAGATGTTATTTGTGCAGCTTGTAAAATGACTGGGAGAGAGAGAAAGAGAGAGGGGTGGGGTGGGGGGGGGGACGGGCACAGAATGACAATTACATAAAAACACAAGGCCAAAAGTACACTGACACAACATGTCATGATGAAGGGCAAATGGGAGGTGGCAGAGATGTTATTCCCCATGTTAAAAATTCAGACTGGGAGGAGGGGGAGCGTATATGACCTCTTTTGTGGGATTTGTGCATGTATGCATGTGCGTGTATGTGTGTGTGTGTTGTGAAATGTCAGGCAGTCTCTCTTCTTGTCAGCAATAACTCTTTTTAAAGGGGAGACATGAAGAGAAACAAAACACACATATTTACACACAGTATAACCCTTTGCTTTGTAGATAAGGGTTCCAATGAACATGAGGATTAGAGAACATTTCAGTTAGTTTTCAGTAACTTTGTCATAAATAAAGTTTTTTTTTTCTTCCTGATGTTCACCTCATAATTTTTTAATTTAATTTTTTTTTTAATTTAATTTTAATTTTCATAATATAAAAAGAACGAAAATGCAAAAAGAAAAAAAATATCAAAGAACACAGTGTTTTGTTCTTTTCTTTTAATACCTGGATATCTGAGTAGTAAACAGTGTGTAATGTTTTCATCTTTTTCAATTAAAGTAGTTTTGTGACAAACAAGCTGCACAAATGCATGACTTTTATTTACAACTCATTTAAAACCTGCAGCAAATGTTAAAAAATACAGTTTTGCTTAATGTGTTTTAATGAAATTATACTGGTTTAATCAACAGTTAAATGAAAATGTACTGCATTTATTTTGCACCTTTCTGATCTTTGTGTTACTCAAAACGCTTTACAACACAAGTCAGAAATAACTCATTTACAGGGAATCAGGAACAGGAACTTATCAGGAACTCACTCGCACACATTACTAACTCTTGTAACAGCCACTGGGGGCAATTTGGGGTTCAGTATCTTCCTCAAGGGCATTCAGACTGGAGGAGACTGGGATTTGAACCATTGACCTTCTGACAACCAGACAACCAGCTCTGCCCCCTGAGCCTCAGAACCCTTGTTGTGTACAATGAAGACCTTGATACTTATAATAGGGAAATGGGTGCATTGCACCAGAAAATAACACGTAATGACGGGATAAAATAAAGTAAAATATAGCATTAATGTTGCTACAGATTCCATCAGTAGAATCAATGACCATGAATTTGATGGTGCACTGTTTGTTGAACTTTCAAACCAAGCAAAAAAGAGACCAAAATGAACTTTTTTTAACTCAAAGAAGGAGGTAAAACATGTTAGCCTTCAATGAAAAGATGTTTTCTCTACATCTCAAGTTCTTTTTTATTTACTCTACTCTGGGTAGAGTTAATAAGGTTTTAAATTATTCACTAACTGATTTGAGATAAGGAAAAGGAAAACTTTTGTCAACTCAGAAGAGGTTATACAAGAGCATAAACCTTCATATTTTTTTTATTCCATTCAATTATTTAACCATCTGTGGTATAAGTCAAATGTTCCATTATCATTTGTCCCATATGATAACTTTTTACTGCCTTATGTTGGTTAACTGGCTCCATTACACTGATGCCATTTTGATAGTAAATTTTACCAAACCAATTTTGACTTGACATTCCAATCTGTGGTGTCACATGTACTGAACATTAGCTGTGATGTGTTGGACACTGAGTCTGAAGAACAATTACACAGGAGGAGATTCTGCTCACCTGGTACCACAAAAACAAAGGAAAATGCAAAATAGTTATGTGAATGCAGTTGTTCACATACGATTATTTAAAATATGATGCAAAATTCATATTCTTTTGACACTATCCACCTTCGGTCTTTGCTAGTGTTTTCTCCTCTTTTTCTTCCTCTTTTACTTTCCCTTTCTCTGTCTCACACACACACATACACTCACCCCCCCTTTGCTCCCTATGGATTGGTGTATGTGCATTGTTAGTGTTGTAGCTCAGGGACCGGGCCTATGCTCTGTGTCCCTGTACTCATTTGTCAAGTAGGGTTTTGGACACAGCTTGGTTGGGAGGGTTCAGGGTGGCAGCTGGCAACACCAAGCATCTCTTTCTCTTTTCCTCACTCTCCTCTTGTCTCCCTGGCTCCCTTGGCCTCTTTAAGCTGTCCCTCAGAAGGCAATGTTCTCTATGTAGCTAATTTTTTATGCATGACGTTGTGTGCGAGTTGGCTTTCTCCTGACTTGGCAAGGTGAAGCTGGCATTGATCAAGCCAACAAACGACGGATAGCTCTGGCATGCTTATTTACTGCTCTCTGCTGCATACTGGTGGGCATAAACATTAGACTAGGAAGGGTTCAAGTGTGCATGTGTAATAGAACATAGACATTATGCCTCAACGCTTCTCACAAGGGAAGATGATGACATGCCCTGTGGATCACTTTTAAAACTACCATGTAGCAGTTTTAGAAGACACTGACAACCAATGTCGTACACCAAATAGCAGTATCAGATAAGAAAATGCTCAGAGGCAATGACCTGCTTTGTCACATGGGTTGTAAATAGATGATTAAAATGTGAATAATGGCAAACACTATCAAGCATGTCCCCACAAAAGCATTATGATGATGTACTTGGCTGTGCACTTAAAAAAATGACAGAAATACTTGTTTGAAGAATAAAAAAAAGGAAGCTTTCAAGGGAAGTTGAAATACTGCATAATTTCTCAGCTCTGCTCTTCAATTTAACTGTTAAAAAATGGACACTCTTCTCAGATTGTTTTGGCAATCTCAAGTTTTTTGACACAGATCCTTTAATTAATATGTGGAATATATGATGGTACTGACAGAATCCAGCCAGTGTACATCTGAATGCACCAAACCACTGAAAGCTCTGGCTGTTGGGTGACATAATGACTTGAGTTGGGCAAAGCTTGGTGCTGGCTGATCTATTTTCAACAAGGCGCCTGGCTCACAGTCTTTCACATATTACAGCTAAACAGTACATGAAATTATGCGTCTGAAAAAAACTTAGGCATGAAATGGGCACTAGACAGTAACAGAATCTGAATTCAAATTTTAATCAGCACTGCTTAGTGTAACAGTTTGATTTGATTTTTGCGAGCCTGGTCGGTTGCGTTAGATGGACTCATTTGCATAAAGTAGGGGTAGAGTTGTGATTATGCAAATCGCAAAATGCAGAATGACAAAACACTTGAGAATAAAAGACTTATTCCGCCGCGGGGCAATAATTTTCTACAGGTATTACCTCAACATTCTGATTATATTAACCAGCAGTGTTCTTGTCTTTGAGGGAAACACCCAGGAGAAAGGAAGGGCAGATTGTTAGAGAGAAAACAGACTGAGAAATGGACACAGGGACAGAGGGAAAATGACAAAGTTACATATCAGCCTGCAGGTGTAGATGAGGGTGATGGCGATGAGGACTGAATGCCAAAATATCCCTACAGAGAGAAATTTTTAGGTGTAAACAGAACTGTTGTTGAAAAGAGATTTAACCAATGGAAAGAGAGAGAGAGAGAGAAAAATGAAAAAATCAAGTGTTAGACAACAGAAATAAAAGCAGGAGAGGATTACAAAACTAAATAAAAAGCGCAGGAAATGAAAAAGGAACAAAACTAATTATTTGTAGAAGACAGTAGTGAGATGCACTTATTTTGGGAAGAAAATCAGATGCATGATGGTAAAGGCAATCAATAGAACAGAAATTTCACCTGTTTTATTTTCCTATTTTTGTTCATGTCTTCAATATTGGACCCAGTACATCCTTTACTTTCCCAAAGAACACAAATTACTTTAAATCCGATAAGGAAGGAAAGTTTAGAATATCTGTAAGTAATGTTATTTTGAGAGTTATTCTACTACAGATTTAAGAGGTAAACAAAAAGTATGAAACAAAATCAATCAAAAATAAGGTACAGCATATAAAGCATGGCAATTTTAATCAAAAAGTAACAAGTAACACTTGTAAAATGCCCAAAAAAAGTAGGAATGTGTCTATTTTACATTTAACACTCAACAAGAAATTGTATAGCAGATGATCTGTCTATAAATCTGCATATATCAGGAGGCTGGCAAAAGGATATGATGTATGTATATTTGATAACAGTATAGAAAATGTATTGATAACAGTTAATATTTCAAGTGATACTTTGTAACAGGTGTGGATCTAGAATTAACTCTTCAGAAAACCTTGTTACAGATCCAGACTCAAGAGGCAGACTCAACTAGTGAAGACAGTTAAATCCTTTTTGTAGAAGGTACACCAGCTATAAACCAGAACAGTTTGAAGTCATCTAATCCAGCTGAAAATACTGTATGAATGATCCTCAGCAGGGATATTCAAGGGGCAGGTGTTATCTACCATTACTGTTACTGAAAGAGGAAGTGATTGTGTCTGTATGTTGCTTTAGTTGCTTTTTGTCTGTTTCACTTCATCTCCTTGAGCTCTATCCTATCATTGAACTAAATGCTACAGTTTATTTCAAATAGAAATCATTTAAATTAAATTAAATTAACTGAGTGAATATTTAAGTTTATATTATTAGCTGTGTATGTCACCGTGATTTACAACTACAAATTAGCACAAAAACATCATGGCTCCTGTTCACTACATCTCTTTCAATGACACTTGAGTTTTGTTAATTGCATTTAAGTGTATGCCTTGAACTGTTGGCTTTCAGTATAACAAGCAGACTCAGAATGAGACCAAGTGCACATTTTGACAGTAATTAAAACATTTTCCTTTAGTAAAGTAAAGTTCACCCAGTCTTGCTTTAATTTTATAACATTGCAGGAGAGACATTTTATGTATACCTCACCCTTCTGGCACCTTTAGTCCTTCGGTTTTCTGTAGGAATGACCCAAAACACAGTCAAATTTTGGAAAAGTATTTGTAATATGATTACTGTGCTCTACAAATACAGGCTTTTCATGTGAGGCTGATTTGTGTAAAACAGTGACTTTTCAGCCCTCTTTACTGCCTTCTTGGTAAATGTACAAGAAGAGAGAATCATTAAAGGAGCCATAAAATGGAGATTATAGCAGAGCAAAAGGAAGGAGGGTAAATCGAGGCTTTTCCTTCCGCAAAGATCAAAGCCTTGACATGGACTTATCTCTGTGCTGTTGCTTGTAAGACCTGAGGGGCCCTCCTTTGACACTGTAGCCCCTCAGACTCCGTAAAGGGATCAATAGTGAACAAACAATTTAGAGGGTCAACATCTACAAATGCATTTCAAGCAGAAAACCCTGGGCTAAAACACTATCAGTCTTACTTACTGCTGTGTTAACCACTTGACCAGCCAGTTACTGCAATATCTTCCAGACTCACACAGATTACCATAAGCTGCCAAGGGAGGCGATGACCAACTGTTATCAGCCCAAATATGTTGTCTTTAACAGTCTAGTTTGAGTGCAGATTCTGAAGAACAAAACACTCAGCCTGTAAATTTATGTGAATCCCACCATAGTGACCTGTGGTATAGTTTATTCGATGTATGTGTAGTATTTACAGATGGGTTCATTGCATATAAAAGGCTGTATCATGCTTTAATTATATCCCCAATTGCATTGGCTTACTTTCTCTAGTTTGTGACACATAGCAACAGAAAGAAGTTTTTTTTTCCTCTTGAACTAAAGACAAAACTATTTATGCCGTTTCGTCATGTTTATTCTGTTTCATATACTCTGAGAGTAATGTCTTGATTATGAATGAATAGAATAAAGATTTAATGACCACAAGTCGCAATGTGGCTTATAGACAGTATTCACTAATAATAAATACTGAAAGATAGTGCAATAAATCACAAATAACTGATTATAAAATAGTACATGTCTCTACCAGTGTTGTTGTCTTTGCAAGTCAAAACAACAATCTACAGAAACAAAAACTAATCCACAGAGCCAGTCTGTCTCATTTCCATCAGGGATATATGTGCTTATGTGCTACTGAAAAGGAGAAATTTAATAAGTCTCTTTTTTTTCAACCTCCGTCATGCTATATTCAATATCAGTTACAACTGAGGAAACACCAGCATCCACTGGTAACCAGTCCTTCTTCTTGTGTACTTCTATATGATTTCTAGATACCACTACAGCCTCTATGTGTGGTTACATTTTTGAGTTGGTAGGTATGTATTAACTTTATTTACCATTTAAGAGCCAAAGGTTGCAGATGCAACACAATAAACAGGGAAACCGAGAGAAGTACAGACTTAAATGAAAACCAAGGACTGGATTTAATTGGATGAGAAAACAGTAATATAGAAATGAACTAAAATAACAGTAACATTGAGGTTGATACTTGAGTGGTGTCAAAGGTGGGCATATGAATCTTCTTTTACTCTCTACTAATCTACTCTCTTCCACAATTTTCACTTCACATATGTCATTTGAACCTTAAGTAAATTTGTGCTGGTTGCTCGAGAGTAACTTTGGAATCCAGACTTCCCATTTTGAATTCCTGAATTTTCTAGGGACAGGTGCACCAACTACTTGCTGTACTAACTCCCATATAAAATGAGAATTAATTTTAGGAGGGAAGCAGCAACACCAAAGTGTTCCTGTGTGTTGGATCACATTTTTGACATCACACACACATACAAATTTCTCGCTGTGTTCCCAGCAGGTTGTCCTAATTCTTGAAATTTTGTCATTTGGGTGATTGGATTTACCGTCTTTGATTAAGAGGCAGGAGCTCAAGAGGTGCACCTTAACAAAAACTCTGTCAAATGAACTCTTTGAGCCTTATTCTAAGTAGTGTTATTATAACCATGGTAATTTTTGACTGCAGTTTGAAACAGATGTGTTACGATGAACTAATAAGTGCAGTTTGATATGGTTAGACTCAGATACAGAACTCAGAGCTTATCCAAGCAGGACATGTACACCAAAATTTCTTCCTAAAGAGCATATTTCACTTTAATAAGTTAAACAAGACCCTGACAACGAAACAACATACATGTAGGTAATACAGGGCTGCAGTAGGTCTCTAAAGAAAGCATTTGATTAATCATTCAGAACTCTGAGTGATCACATGATTCACATTATGTAGCATTTAGGCTACAGAAAAATCTATAACAAAGCTACCGTGGCAATGCAAGAAGGTCCTTAAACTACACCATTATCTTATAGACACAAATATAAATCTTTTTAATCCTTCTTTACATTTTTTCAATTTCGAATGTGTTAAGCCGTCTTGACTATCATAATGCAGGAACCCAACGTAAGTGGATCTGCCACCTGTTAGCGGTACCTTAGTACAAGTGGTCTTAGCCATGTGTAAGCTATTCCTTAGCGATGTCTCTATTAATCCTGTCACAGTTTTAACTTTATTAGGCCAACATTATGCTTTTTAGATGCACAGCTGTGATACAGAGCACATCTAGCCCACTAGCCCCACTAGCGCAAATTACATCATTATTTAAATTAACTTCATGCAGTATAAAGTGCTGTGCACATATACCATGGTAATGAGGTTGCTAATGTGGAGGCTGTGTGATACCAGAATAATGGGGACAGATGCAGGATGCATGCATGTAATGTTGATGTCAGATGTCACTGTCAGCAGTGCTATAATTTCTTCTTGGCTTTTCAGCAAGCTCTAGACTATGTCTTAAATGTGCTGATGTAAAAATTTTGTAGGCTATATGTAACATATTTACTGGTATTGTCACAAGGTCTCATTTTAGCTCTTCAGTGGATTCAAATATGACATTTAGTTGGCATAGCTTCCTTTTCTGCTGTATTAGATCAAGGTAAATGATTATTGTGATGCTTGTTGTATTAAAATGCAACTTTTTTTGTGTTTATAAGTGTATTAATCAATGCTGCTGGCATCAGTTGATATATTTCCAGCACTGTGGTAACAGACAGCTCTACATTAGAATGCACCTTAGCAGTTTTCCCTTAGAGCACCCGCTTAGAGATGGTCTAGAAAACACCCATGGGAAAAGAAGTCCCTTAGCTAAGACGTATCCTAAGAACCTTCATAGAATGCTTAAGTACACTGAAACTCAGAAACATGGCCAAAGCACTTAAATAATTTAAACTTGCCCACTTCATCAAGGCAAATTATTTAGGCCTGTTTTGGAGACAATTTGATTGAAATGTCATAAAAATTTAGTTCTTCTGAGTGACTTCCACAATTCTGGACTTGCACCTCTGTTACAACATTTAAAACTCCTCTGTAGGATTTTCTGTATACTTAAAAGCTTTATGGTCCACTCATCAGTATAAATCATTTTAATGTCAACATAAAATTTCTGAGGAATGTCAAAACAAAAGGACCAAAGAAAGATTGTTCTAACACTTCTTGATGTCGTGGTGCCTACATTCACATTGTGCTGCCACTCACAATGACATGCCTTCATTCTGTCAGAAAGCCCAAGAGGGTTAGAAAATAAATTATTAAATGATCTTGGTTTTCATACATACGTCAGATTCACTAGCTGTTAGCGTGGCAATAAACAAGCTGACTAGAAGAAAGGAACCTTCTTAGTGTCAGACTGAAGGGTCCATGATTGAGGAAGCTGGATGTACAAGTGCAGAACCAGTGCATATCATACAACATGCACTGATGGTGTCATTTTGTCATCAAGAAAAAGATACTTCATCCTATATAATGCAATAGGAAGAAGATGAATAAAAAAGAGAGTACATAGTAAAGGTTCGTAAGCTAATCATTCAAATTCCATTTTAAAGAATAAATGGAAATAAAATCCGAGATATGAAGTTGATACAAGATAAGAAAAGATGTCTCTTCTAGAGTTGTTGTGTTTATATTTGTCACTTGAGAGTTTATCTGTGTATGTGTGACATTGTAAGAGGTTTCATCTCTCATTGGATTAATAAAAAGTATTGGATTTTTATTCAGTCTCTTTATATGCCAAGTATTAACATGCTGCTGTATTCACATAAACTACTTTTCCGGGATGTTCAAAATATAAACTGAGTTTTTTATACATGACAAATTTTAAAACATTTTTTGATGTAAACTCATCAAACAGTGTACAGTTTGCAGAGAGAGACAGACTGGCAAAATGATCATCTCTTAGCCAGCCAGTCAATCAGCCAATCAGCTCGTGAGTCAGCCAGTGAAGAAGTGCCCGAGTCACTCAGCCAACCAGCCACACATTCGGTCTTAACAGCCCGGCTTACAACAGCCTGCTATAAAACATGAGCAGCTGACAGCTACAGTCACTTCTGTCTGACACATTGTGGAGTTGCTATGACGTTACCGCAGCAGCAGCCTGCATCGCTGCGATGACAAGCTCCTTTATCACCTGTTAACAGGAGGTAGAGTTTGTGCGTGTGCGCTTTTGAGGAAGCAGTGAAGCAAGAACAAGCTGTATGTATTTGTTGGCTAGGTGTATGTGTGTGTGAGGTTGTGTTTATCGCTCATTGTGTACGTGTGAGTGTGTGTGCGACAGAGACAGGCATGAGTGTGTACAAGAGCTGACAGAGGCGTCCAGGTTGACAGCCTTTGTAATGGAGGAGAAGGTAATTTGTTAGACGGATCCTCCTCTGCGGCCGCTTGCATGTCTCCCTCTGTTCATCCTTCTTTCCATCCCTCTCTTCCCATCGTATCTCCTGTAAATCTCTCTCAACCGCTCTTTCTTTCCCACTTACACTCCATCTCTCAACATCCCTCTTGTCCGTTGCACCTCCTCCATCCCTCTCTACCTCCTCCCTCACCCAGCTCGAGCCCTCATCCATCAGGCCTAATGATTAAGCTGCTGCCCTGCTCATCTGAGCCCCTGCTTCATATTTCCCACAGCTGAAAACTGACTTCAGCGGCAGCAGTGGAGCGTGCTTCAGAAGCAGAGCAAACCGAGGCATATCCTTTATACAAGTACAAGTTCTCTGATTAAAGAGCACTTACTCAATTTAGCTCTTTGTCTTAAGTTGTATTAATAATGTCAGGGCTTAGCAAACCAGTGATTTCCTAATTTTCTGCATGAGCAGGGGAGATTTTTGTGAAAGATGTTGATTTTTATTGAACTATTGTCTTCTCCTGTACAATATAAGTGGTGATATTTGTGGTTTGTAGTTACATATACCAACAACTTTGTGCCATTCTGTCCTCCAGAAAACATGTATTTCAAAAGCTGGCCACCACTGCCAGAGTTTTGCAAAACCCCTCAGCAGTACCTTAGTATCTCAGTCATAGCTTAGCATCAGTGACACACAGGCACAGAAGGTTTTTTAAAGCTTAAGATTCCTATTATGCTGACACAGTGTGTCCTGCTCTAGAAGCTGTAAATCTCTTTGCGTTGTGTTTTTATTTGCCTCAACTTAAAACCAACATTCCAATGCAGTATTTGAGTTACGTTTTATTATAGTTAGCACACTGAACAGTTAACTGAGGATAAATTATTTTAATTACAGTTATATTTATAATGTTAATAATGTAACTATTAAAAGACCTAAAAAACAAATGCATAAATTATTGGTTCTATATCCACATCTTCTACATAGATGACAGTAAGGACATTGACTTTTTTGGATTTGTAGCTTTAGCCTCAGTCTTTTAGCATCATATTTGTTCACATTTTAGACTCTTTCACTTTTATATATTTTTTTTTTGTTTTAAACAGTTATTCAAAAGAAGCATGTGGATAGTATCAATTATCTTGCTAGCTGTAGTTGATGAAATTAGGGCTGTCAAACTTACACGTAAATTTCGATTAATTAGTTATAGAGAAATGATGTGTTACAAAAATGAATGCTGATTAACGCTGATTTATCTCCCTTCATGGTGCCCTCTGACTCTCTGTAAACATGATGGAGGCGGATGAATCACAGCTTGGCGTCATTGATGAAAAATTGATATTTAAAAAACCCAGATGGAACTTTTGATAGAAATAAAGTCTGCGCAATCTCTGCAGTAAGGAATTTCTGTACCATTAGAGTACTTCAAGCCTGGAATATCACCTCAATGCAAAGCACTTCTAAGTGAGCTGAGAGGTTGGAGCTAGCACAGCACCTGATGCTAATCAGGCCAAACTGATCCAGGTATTAGGATGAAAAAAGGATACGTTTACTAGTGTCCTTTCCACATTAGGTAATACTTTAGATTTTTATGGCCATTCCTGCATATGAAAAGCACAGAAAACGTTTTTAATTAAAAAAGGTGTTTTACTTTTAAGTTTATAATGGCTATCGTTCATTGATTCCATCCATTTGAATTGGATTATTGTAAAAATACTTTTCACAGCAAAAATTGAAATATGCAATTAATCAATTCAGTTACTTACAGAACATGTGATTAATCTGATTTTTTTAATTGTGTGAAAACCTTAGATAAAATCATTGAGCATCTTTTATTTTATTTATGCTAACAAGGACAATAATCGGTGAATAGAAACAGGAAGCCTCCGTTTCTTTTCTAATGCGTTAAATTACAGATCTGTGTTTTGAAAAATTGCTTTTAGTTTGTAAACTGCCTGCGACAGGTGTAAGTATAACAGCTGTTGGTCAGAGAAGATTAGTGAGAGGGCTGATGTGACCCCTGTTTTAAGGTAATGTGAGAAGATCAACCACATGCATATCAGCAATCGCAAAGGTTATTCTTATTAAGGAGTTTAAATGGGAATTAAATCACAAAGCGTCACTAGCAGATTTCTCAAAGAAAAAAACACACACATTTTAAATGCCATCTGTCCATTTGCTTCATCAGGACTCCTGAGTTTTGCTTTGAACTAGTGAAAACCAGAATGAGAAATAGCAGCTAAGATATCAGCTGACTTCACATCACATACAGTTTCCACAGTCCATCAGGAAACTGAAAACCAGCTTGGTCCCCGATGCCCCAGAGGATTCCTCTTTTATGGGCCAGAGGCTATTCCTTTTTATTCCAATTTAAAAGGCTTGTTGAGTGAAAACTAGAGCCTCCTTTCCCAGTTTTCCTTATTTAATTTGTTTTTTGTTTTGTTGTAAAAACACACTATCTGCAAGCATGCTAAAAAACTGTGTATACCAGTACAGCATGGAGGAGTAACTTATCACTGCTAACTTGAGGTACACAAAATTTTTTCTTTCCCCTGCACTTTAAGCACCATGGAGGTTTTAAAATGTTATAATTGCCATGCGTCTCTGCTTCATCACTCCTCCCTGCTTCATCACTCCTGTAGCCTGAAACCAACTGTGAACAGAACTTAGTGAGCGAGGGCAGCAGTCTTCATGCCTCAATTCAAGCAGTCCATCAGCCTTACTGACAGCTTCGCTACTAAAAGATCTCCTGTAGAGCTCCAAGAACTCTAAGAGTTTGTGAAAGTGGGGGTGAAAGGGTTTACTACCAAAAAGAGGTCGTAACAGGTGAGTGTTTTGCTGAAGGATATGGCAGACGTGCCTTCACTGTGTGCAAGTCTCAGAAAAACTGCCATTCATATGAACTTTCTCTCACATATAAAGCAACCTTATCCATCTTTGTGGAGGATCACCTCTGAACATTTAGTCTGGTTGTTTAAAATTCACCTTTAAAGTTAAACCTTTAGTAGCTACCAACAAATAGAATTTCCTGTAACATTAATGGGTTTTCTTTAAGTAGAGGAGGACCAGAAAATGATGTGAGTGAAAAAAAATGAAACCCAAGGCAGTAATGTAATATTGAAATACATTCATTGCCAAGTCATGCAAGGTTTTACAGGTGTTGGGACATCACTTCTCATCTGTGGTTTAGACATGATTAAGTTTGAAAAAGTTGGATGTCAGACAGAATGCAATCTGCAAAACAGAATTATGTGTAGACAGTTAAAGCCATCAGCTGTTGTCAGAGGGGGCAATATTACACTTTTTTTTTTAATCAGATCAGAATGAAACATGGCCACAAGCATCAGAAATTGTGGTCCTCTGCGGCTGACAGAACTTGTAACACTGTCTGTTTCCATTTTCATTAGCATTTCCATAAAGCTCAGAAGCATGGGCCTGTTTAAAAATGGCTACATTATCAGTTTTACTGGTTTAAAAGCAGTGAGTCGCACTGATGCTTGCAGTGCTCTTTAATTATTGTGACAATTATAACCTGTCCAACATACAAAAAAGCTAAACCACTTTCAAGGTGCATCTCCCCAGTAATGTGACTGTGTTATGTTTAAACAGCAGTTGTGGCTCATCAACAGGAACACGGTCAAAAATGCTCAGCAGAACTATGTTTTTGTCTTCACCACACTGTATGACCAAACGATGGAGTTCATTTATAAACTGGGCTGGAACAACATGAAGAAGGTTAGAGTGGTTTGAACTTATTTGTGTAAGAATCAGACATTGGAATTTAGGATTTGGGTCCAGGCTGTGGTTAGCTTTTCACAATAAAATTTGATTTCAACTCAATAACTCATCATTCTCAGTTTTTAAAAGAGTCTGGACATTTAATGTATGATTCATAAAGGGAGAATGTTTTTCTTTTGTTGAATCTTCATAAAATATCTATTAGTCAAACAGTCACAAAGTTTTATCTAAGTCATGCTGACTGTCACACACACAAAAAAAAACATACCCATGTACATGAATCATGTAATATTTAATAATTTTGTAACTATTTCAAAACCTGTAACAATACCAGGCTGGTAATTCTTCTTAATGGTCTATTTTGGAATTTGGGCATCAGAGCTCAAGGTCCCATGGAGAGAACTTGTGGTGGACAGAACTGTCCACCCTACTGCCAAATACCAGCCAGCTAGATTAAGCTGCATCACAAGCCAAACCTTTTGAGCAAGAAACACTAAAAACTGTTTCAGCAGAGCCAAGATCAAATAAAGACTAACAGCAGAGCAGCAGTTTCAGTAATGGCCATGACGGCCATAGCTGTCGGTGTTCCTCTGTCTGGTCTCAACGGCTTCATGTAAATTGTTTTGTTTTTTATCTTTACTGGTTCAGCCTGCTTAACCCTCCTTTTAAGCCCACCTCGGCAAGATTATGTTAGTGATGTATTAGAGTGGCACAAACTAACTTTTGTAAATCATCCATTCATTTACCAACCTCTCATCAACAATATGCCAGCATTCTTCTCTGAAATACTTCGATACCCTTCTGCATATCTACTCCTCTCAGTTCTTTATTGAGGAAATTATTTCATCTTCAGCCTAGCAGCAAAAAAACCAAACATGATTCTGAACTTTTTTTGGATTCACAATCTGAACTCAATTTTTTTTTCTTTGGGCAAAAGTGGAGTTTATTTGTTTGTTTTGCT
>JAPZDV010000021.1:2499417-2527519 GCA_029814665.1 Acanthurus lineatus
TGAAAATTGATTTTATTTTTTTTTTAAATCCTCATCAGTTAATATTGCAGTTGAATATGTTTCTCATCCTTAAAAAAAGAAGTGCCAGAGAAAGTTAAAAAAAAACATTTCCTGAATTGAGCATCTTCAATACAAACAACCATTTACAATACAAGAAAAACAACCAACCTGAAAAAAAATTGGTGAATAATCATGAAAAATATAAACTGTTGTACAGAGTCAGAAAGGGAAGGAAAATGCTAATAACAGAATTGCACTAGTGTGCAAAAATCTAAACATTGAATACAGTCAGAAATGTTAAAATCTTGTTCTCAAAATCAAAATCAAAATCAATATAGGTAATCATGTAAACAAATTCTAAATAGATATGTTTGTTGGTGTTTAGACCTGGTATCAGCAGGATGTTCTGCAGAGCTCTCTGAAGTGAGCTCTCATAAAAAAGACTCAAGAAAAATTTTAAATTTCATTTGAGAAATCTGCTAAAATGGGATTAAAATCATTTTCAGGAGACACAGCGAATATTTCATCATGTTTTGTTTCTTTTTGAGATTTTGGTAATTGGCCAGCGGTTGTTGCTGGAAACTGCTTTATTTTGCTGTGTTGTGCTCTGTGGATATCAAAGTATGTTAACGACAGAAGGTGCTTTTTTTAACGACAGAAGGTGCTTTTTTTTTCTTTCTTCTTTCGGGCAGCCAGCAACTTGGCAACACTCCTGATGCTTCTCAAAAATCTTCTACAGACGTTTGCTGTCTTAGGATTGGGGACAATGTCAACTTTTTACAAAAATCATCAAAATATTGAGCACTTAATACTGTACCTGTTCACCTGTGCATTTCCTGGGTACTTCATTACAAAGCGTACCAAAAAAATCATCAGTCATTTTTCTGTGTTTCTACAGATGACAGCAGAAGCCATTCTCCGCCTAGTCAATGATCCTGTGCTGCCATTCTATCCTCTGGACATCGCCCTTGACGTCCAAAACAAACTCAAAGGTAACACTGATGGGGATATAACATGTGATATTATAAACGTTTGTTCATCAGGCAGTCTTGTTGAGGTTGAGATCTTTTTCTCTTTCTTCAAAAGACTTTTGAGAACAAGAAATTTCCTTACAGACAAATATGAAACCAGCTCACAAACACACACAGTGGCTTTAACAGTGGAGCTTTATGGTAGAGCTCTACAGATAAATGTCATGTGATTATATTTTCTTATCTTTATTGAGAAATATCATTCCACTTTTGTGGTATGGAGAAAAAATATTTTAAATTAAGTGTAATTTACGTTAATACACAGGGTTAAGCTGCTGCTGATGGGGCGTTTGAAGACTTTTTTTTCTGTAATGAAGTAACAGACACTCACAAGTTTCTCAATTGTAAGTTAGATTTGTTTACAATCTGTGTGATCTGAGAGCTTGTGTTTCTTGCACCATCTCACCTTTTATTAGTGTTGATGCAACAGTCCCAAATCTTTGTCTTTTGTCATAGCACAATGGATCAGTTCCATTAAGTGTCCTAAAGAAGAGCCATGACAGGAACCCAGTGTGCTCATTGCCATATCTAAATAGCAATCAGTGATTCTTTACCATTATCTTTCACAACTGTGCTTTTCTGTTGTGACAAGCCAAAATGCCTGTTATGAAAAGGGCTATAAGAAAGCCTCTAACAGGACTAAAAGCTTAAATTAGGCATATAACTGCAAACAAGCTAACGCCCTCATGGTGTTGGAACCACACCATGTGAGCTGAAGAAAGAGAGTCCTTGCCAAGCACACCTCAGTGTGAAATCTGGCCTAAATCTGAGTTCTGGTTTACCAGTGGATGAGACATTTTAACTTAGATGAATTACACTGAACTCAACTTCCAAGAGTCCTAGGGAATCTGCCTTAGGACCCATGATGTCCCCAGGTCAATGAGACCCAGCTCTGCTCCCACACTCTGCTTTCTCAACCCTGCAGAGCAGGTGGCACTTCTCTATACAACTGTCCTGTCCATCACACAGCTCCGTGAGTGAAATCTCCCCCTTCTCCTGCAGTCCTGCTCAGTGCAGACTGTAGCACTGTACTCCAAGAGAAGCAACACAAGAGAATGTCTAAAGATTTATTGTGAGCAAATAAGTCAAGTTGGTACTGTCATTCGCTGGTATGTTAAATGTTATACAAGAGTAAATGCTGCCAGCCTCTGCAGGACTCCAAATCCTTCAACATTTACTGACCATTGATTGGGCACATTTAGTTATGATAATTAAATTAATTAAATCAAATTAAATTAAATGTGGTTCCTAATTAATAGTCAGCATATTTGTTAGACAGAAACTGACTATCATTTCTCTTTTTAAGGGTGGTGCTCCAAGATGTATTTCAAGTAAATTAAATCTTATGACTTATTATAATATTTTTCATTTCTGATTGGCATATTAATAAGTTGTGGCGCCGATTTTTAATCAAATCTTTACAAAAAATGATTTAGTGTGCGGTTCATGTGTAATAAATTGACTTATTCTCTTATGATTCCAGAAAACAGTAACTTCCTAAAATTCATATCAAGTGTGAAACATCTGCCCTCTGTCTCCTGTAACCTCACAGTCAGGCTAGAGAGACTCTTTTCTTCTGCACTTCTTTTGTTAAAAGTCTTTTTTTCTGCCATTCTCTAAGCCCTCTGTTCCCACTATCCTTGTTTTCACTCTTTCTCTATACTTGGGTGTCCTTTGGGCTTTCTTAGAACTCAATAGAGATAAAATTGTCATTGGGGCTCAATATAAAAAGATTTTTAAAGATTTCTGCTCTAGTGCCTGTTAATGCATTATTCTGTTGTGGTTATGGTATGAAAAATATGAAATTTGATGGATAAACATGTCTGTGTGCTCTTACATCAGCTAAGCATTTAGTGGAGCTGCTTAACATAACAACCCATAGCAAAATCATGACTCAGAACCACACAAACAAACAAGAAAAATTCAACTAAAAATATCCAAAAATAAATAATGAACATGCTGTAAGGATACAGTGCCCAGTAGTGAGAGTGAGGCTGCATGTCATCAGTACATTTTTCACACTGCCAGGCAGTTTTTATCTCGTAAATCTGGTGTTTTCTTATTTTGTCGAAATGAAATCTCAAGGCTCTATTTTGGTGTTCACTCAGGCACACTGAGGTTATTTTGCCTGTGCTGGTTTGGTATCTTGGTCACTCACTGTGTGCCACACTGTGTGTTTGGTCATGCCAGTCCAAGCAAGGTGCTGTAATCTTGGTCCCAAAATGATGAAGCCAAAGTTAGTTTAAGTTTAAGTTTAGTTTAATGTTCGTTTTGTTGTTGTTAGTTGGTGATTTTATGAAAAAAAACACTCATAAACGTCTTTGTAATCACAGAAATTCCCTTATTTCTGCTTTAATCGTCTTTTCACTTTAATTCCAAGTTGTTTGACCAGCTGGCTTATCTGCTGCAGCCTCCAACTGCAGCGCTGCACACTGTTAAGTCACAACTGCTCAGCTGATCTGCTTGTCAGATATTTTGAGGCCTGTATCATACGGTTGTAAAATAATCAGATGGGTATGAGTGTGTGTGTATGTGTGTGTGTGTCTGCAGTCCACATCTACTATCAGCCTGACATTTTTTAGGTCTAGTGTAGAGTATTTATGCATCACTTTATGCTGAAGAACATCTTGGTAATAGTGGTAGCAGTGATTCAAAAATAAAACGATACTAATTTATCATCCGTTCTGCTTGACTGTGTAATGCCAAAGCATCCGACCCCTCACTCCTCAAAACAGATGGGTTGGGGCCACACCAACAACTGCTTCAGTTTGCCTCTGGACACATCTGGCTGTAGTGATGTACTGATCTGCTCTGACATCTAAAGAATGATCCATGTTCACATAAATCATCCAGTCATTAACCACTTGAACCAGTTATTTTGCCTATTTAGTGGCTTATCCAAGCATGGAGATTTCACTCCACCCCTAGGCCATCAGTCCCTGTAGGCTATATTGAAATTACGTCAAGCCGATTGAGTTTTTCAGGTGAATTCCTTATTGAGTTATATTGATGTATGACTGTTTTCTTAAACCATTTACTTTAACAATTAGAGAGGCTGCTCTCGGTGATTTTGAACATTTCCGTGTGTGCTATAATGTCACTGCTTCAAATGTCATGGAACATTAAGCAGCAAAACTTAGAGCTGTAGTTTGAAACTCGAAAGGACAGAGGAAACTTTCCAGAGGAAACAGAATTAAACTTTTAGCTTCTGAAATGCATTTTTTAATACAGTTCTGATTAAGCACATTTATCATGAGGAAGCTACTTCACTTAAAACAATCTTATTGTATGGATTTAACTGTATGTATGACCTTAGGAAGTGTGAAAGAGCACAGAACATTAATAAATTTCAGATCCTGACCAATCCTGTTGGGATTTAGAGATTATCATGAAGGGAAGCGGCTGTTTTTGTGCATAAATGTACACAGCGTCTCGCTTAATGGGATGATGCTCTAATTATTTCTGCTGTGGGGGATCGCTGCAGGTAGTGTCTCAATGTTTTCCTCATTAAGGATATATTATTTCACCCACCCACAACCCCACCCACCATTAATCCAAATGTTTATTTTTATGACCCCACCTGCCTGATCTGCCATCTATCCGCACAAGCAATGAAAATAACTGAGACCTAGGCATCACTGCCTGTAACTCTACTGAGTACTTTCTTTTAGCTTTGTTTTATTACTCTACACAGTTTATACTACAAACTAGAAGGCGTGCCGGGGATGGGTGCAGTGCATTTAGAGGATACAATAAACCTATTTCCAAGATGAAGAAAGAACTTTCAGTGTCATCTTTAAATTCAGGTTGCTTAGTGAAATAGAGATATGACTTTACAGCAACCTGCTAGCTGTACATCCTTTAGCCTGTCACTCTCCTTGTTGGGGGGAACTTTTAAGATCTAATATTTTTTTTAGAAAAAGGAAGAAGAACCAGTGTGGTATATTTTTTTTCTAATTAATGCATATACATTCAGCTGTAGCAGCAGGATTGTTCTGTGTCAGTCAGACAGCCGATTCTCTCACAGTATTTACAGCACAGAGCACATAAAGCTTCCTAAATAGCTTAAGGCAAACATATTTCTTTTATTAAATGAGGAAAAAATGCATTGTCTATATATAAATATAAGTAGAAAGTAAACATCCTCTAAAACATCAATATTCATCAACATCATCTGAGGAAAACATATTGAGGCCAAGTCATTTGTTGCACTGTAAGCCTCAGTAATGTTGTCTGATTCAGTTGGTCTGCAATAAAATATGGGGTTTTGTATTTTTGTAAGGGCACAACCTTGGTTAAAACCAGCAGTGTATTATAGACCGTAGGTTATGACATATCACATAGTTTGCCAGTACAGGTGCGTCCTAAATTAAGGAAAGTGGTCCTCAGAGTTACATAAAGTGATTTACATATTTATTACCTAAAGTGTGCAACTTGCATAATAAGAAGAATGCAGCACTCTGGTCAAGGTCTGAATAGAGCCCCATTCGAATTTACATTGCCAAACATTCAGCAGCACACTGAACGACCACTCAGGCCCTCCGAACCAAAATCAGCTTATTCAGTCACAGTCTCAGGGCGCACAAAGACTCTGTCCTTGAATATTAAGATGACCTTTGAAAGAGGATGCACAACAGAGGCTTTAACGCATTTAGCTTGCATGCTGTCGTCACATGCAAACTCAGAATAAATAAAATGCCATGTTAGTCTTCTTATTCACCAAGAAAAATCCACAAGTATAGAAGTTTTTAAAAAAAGAGTGAGGCTCATGAATAGATTTTTAATACAGTAACTGAGTTGCTCTGCACAGCACAGGTTGTGGATTTACACTAAGAAATGCACACTGTATAAAGTTCATTCTTCTTGCTGGAGATAAAATAAGTGTATACACCAACATCTATAATCATTGAAATCGACTAGAGATGGAGAGATGCTCTCTATCAAATGTACGGGAGCCCAAACTTAAAGTCTCATTCATTGTACCACTAAGGCAATTGCTCAGTGGCTCAGGTTCACTGGCTCTGTCTAAGCATCAAAGCACTGTCCCATTAAGGCCCAGATTGAGTGGTTATGCTTCCCTGTCTGAGACTAATGGACAGATTATGACCTGAGAGAGATGACTGATTATTACACCTGCCAGTAGCCTCTGTCTGTTTCTTCATCACTTTGTCCCTCATTGTGCCTCTATTTCTGCTCCCCACTGTCTCTCCTCTATCAATTCAGTTGAAAGGCACTTTATTGGCATGAAAGGTACACCTTCTTGGCAACTTTGCACATCAGTGGCATGATGAAGTGCTGCAAGTGAGCATCATTTCATCAAGGCTAAGAGGCTTCATCATCCAGGCAAAACACAGATGACAAAGCAGAATTACATCATTAATTAGCAATATGATTTAAGACAACTTTACATAATGTCACTGCTGGGCCTGGGCTCTGATTATCAAAATGACTTGTCTTCAGTATAAAGATCAGAGTGTTAAACATTCTTGGATGGTTCTCTGAGATGATTGGATCTAGCAAACAAGGTGGATTGGAATACAACAGCTCCTTCAATGAACACCAACCCAACCATTTGGCAGCACTATTGTAAAGTGTATTCCAAAGTGGTGGAAAGACCAGAAAAATGCTTTTTAAATGCATTTTTTTAACACGTACCACATCTTTTTGAGTACTTTTGTTAAACTAGAGATATAATTGACAATTTTGAGTTCTTGTCCACACCAAGAAACTGCAGTAACAGTAAATTTTATGCAGAAAAAGGGGCATTGTTTCAGCAACTTTTACTCAGCTTTAGTATATATATTTCATTGTATGGTTTAAAATAGCAAAAGGAGGATAAGTGACAGTTTAATGAAGTCCCCTGCCTCTCAAAAATGTGTTTGACTGGATGTTTTTTTCTTCCTTGTTTATGTCAGTATGCAGGATGACGTGCATGTAGTGTTTAATACCAGAAGACTGTTTTGAGGGAATTTTTAGATGTGCACGTACAAGCATGTTTCTATTACAGGTCCACTGAGCATGGACTGTTCGCTGAATCAAGAGTCGTCATGGTCCATTTATTCAACTTTTAAAATAAACATCATTTGCATATTTCTGGATTTTCCACTGAGAGAAGGATTGGAAGTAATTTAAAAAACAATTAACTTACTGATGAAAGCCTTCTAAAGTTATGTTTATGCACTATTTTAAGACAGAGATTATGATTTCTTTACATATTGGAGATATTTAGTCCATGGAACCGGAAAATGTGGCAAATGAGATGAAAGGATTTATTTTAATTTCAGCTGCTTTTTAATACACAATTGGACTTCATGTCCCTACACTTCATCTCTAAGTATCATTTTCCTTCTGCTTACATTTAGTTTTACTATTTTCATCAGCTGTGGGTAATCAAAAAGAGGCTGTTTGTGACAGATTTGGGGCTCTTTATTGAGGTTATTAAACTGGTATTAAATTTTAATTCCAGGTGGCATTATAAACAATCTATAAATCTGACTTTGTGAAACGTGCAGATACTCTCAATGCTTTGTTTCAAGCAAGTCCTGTTCAACCAAAAAACAGGTGGGAGCGAGCTTTTATCTCCGCTGGTTAAAAATACAGAGAGGCACCAGATGGAGAGAAAGAAGAGGGGGAGGAAGAAGACAGTGAAATAAATACTTTTTGATGTGTGTGTGTGTGTGTTTGTGCTTGTGCGTGTGTGTATGATAACAGATAGTGAGGTATGATAAATAATTCCTGGTGTGTGTTACTGTAGGATTCTGTGTAGGCTGGTTAATGGCAGTGGTTGCAGGGTAAAAGCTGACATGTGGATAGAGAAATCTCAAAACCTTGTAATTTTAACCAAGTTAAAAGAACAAAAGAGAGAAAAAGTAGGAGGGAGCCACTGATCCGGGAAAATATACTTTGGCACAAATAATAACCATTTCAAAGTTTACTTTTGATAAAGCCATCAACACTCCTCAACATAGAAACAGTGTCGGATTCTAGATAGGTTAACAACTGCATGAGATCAAAGCTGCACAAAACAATGCTTGAAGAACAATTTATCAGTTCACTAAACACAATATGGAAGGCTGTAGTTAAAAATGCAGTCATCATGATAATTATATGCACAAACATTTTCAGTACAATAATTCACAGGTAACAAGTAGATTAAATTGCAGTGTAGTACAGTGGTTTACCTAAAAAAAAAAAGAAATGGCCACATGAAATATTATTTCTGAGGCCCTGTGCTGACATGCAAGGTTACTTAACAATATGATTACAGAGTAGATCTTTAAAAACGCAATAACTTAAGTCGCACAAAATATTAAATATTATATATTTCTACTGAAATATCCTCTGACCTGCTCCTGATTGCTTGAACTGGTGCCACAGATGGCAGCGTAATTTTGATGTGAAGAGAAAACACAATCTGCGCTGCATGTGTTTTACTTTGAAAAACTGACCAGATTCTCTGTCGCTTTTGAGGAAATTTAGAATTGCTGTATATTCAGGAGGTGACCATTTTGGGTTGTGGGCTGTGGCTAAGCAGATACAGTAGCTTTTCTACTCACAAGAAGGTTGATGGTTTCTTTCTCGGCTCTTCCAGTTTGCATTTCTGTGTGTCTTTGGGCAAGAAACTGCAACTCAAAATGCTCCTGATGGTTGTTCCATTAGCGTGTGAATTAGTTCAGGTTGAGCAGGTTGGCACAGTACAGGGACGCCACCTGCCAATGTTATGTGAATGTGTATGATCGAATAGGTGAATGCTGACTTGTGTTTTAAAGTCCTCTGGGTAGATGATAGACTTGTCAAGCACTATATAAATGCAGTCCATTTACTATTTAATCAAGAGGAAAATGTGGCACCAATGCTGCCACATTCTTCCAAAACTGACTCCAAGAGTATTATTCAGCAGAATGTTTGATCAGCTTACAAAATGTCCTCCTTCAGTTAGATGTACACAGACTTACATGCTTGAATTTTATAACCCAATTTCTAATCTTTTGGATGGCTGATTTAACTGGTACAGTATCATGCATATTCATACTTTGGAAGAGCTCCACCTACGGTAAAGCATTGCTGTAGACAGGACCCCTGAAGACAATCCTGAGTGCTGAGTAAATTCACCAACTAGGGCAACATGTTTTTTGTGTTTCTAAAGCCATGACAAAGAATTTTGAAATCACTATAGCTTTGATTTGCACCTCTAAACAGATGTTTGAGCTTGGCATATTGTAGTACCAAGAGTTGTAGACTTTTGCATGTTGCATTTTAAATGTCTAGAAAATGATTGTTTTATGTGTGTCGTAGGGTGCCTATATTTTATACTACAAGACGTACAGGCCTGTCGAGCTCAGAATAAGGATAGAAACCACTCGTTTCAGCTCTGTGGGAAGTATGATTAAGTGACATATACCAGAAAAACTATTGCTTTGCAAAAGGTAATGGGACAGAGGCTAGCAAAAGGAGAGAGCACAACTTTTACTCTCACCAAGGTGTGCCACAAAATACAACCAGAGCGTTTACTGGCCAGAGGCCGTTATTTTGAGGTTAAAGCAACATTATGTAACTATTTAACCTGAAATAACAGCTTCGAAATCTTGTTTTATGCTACATTCATTTATAACTGATGGAAATATGTGTCAGTCAAATCGCCATGTCTGTACTATGTAACATAGGTGGGAAAGCGGTATGATTTTTGGCACTCAATAATTATCACTTACTTTTGGTAAAACTAGAGTACATTTTTGGAAAAAATGCTTTGTGGTTTTGTTTCTGATGTTCTCTGGCTTCTCTGCCTCAACCCAAAGCGACTTACAGAGTTTCCCAAAGTGACCTGTAACTGATGCTACTGTAGTTCTTTGTTAGCTCTGTTAGCTGCAGCTATCTGACCCTGCGTAGCAGAAACCGCACCTGCTGAGCATGGGGCAGTGTTGGTGCTTGCATTGCTAGCTCTGGACCACTGGGAGGGGGAAGCCTTCATGTCTGTGGCAGAGATGAATGAACACCAAAACTGCATAGAGCAAACATAATAACCAAAAATCACAGCAGCCTCTTTGGGAAACCATGACAGAGAAAGAAACAGAACAGGACTGTGAAAGAGTATCAACAAAAAGAAAGAGATTGGGCAATAAGGTGGGGCAAAAGTAATGTCAAACTTTCTTTTAGTCAGTGGGGAGAACTTTGCTTTGCTTTGTCTTTTTTTTTTCAAAGGCTACTTGATATTGGATTAGTAATTAATATTAGATGGCTTGCTAAGCTGTATGACCCATGTTCTACAGCTGTGTATAAAGAGCAGTTTTGGCCAGTGTATGTTAAAGCCAGGCGTTATCATCTTACCTCTGGTTCAGGTTGCATTAGCTTAACATGCTGTTCTGAGTAGTGTGCAATGTCCAAGCAAACTCTGACCTCTCACCAAAATAAAAACAAAGCATTTGTTCAATATAGGATGTAAATATTAGGGATATAACGTAAGATGCTTCAAAGTTTTGTTTATTATTAAAAAATAGGCCTACAAGACATCATACAATATTCTTACAGAAACCTGGGATTTCTATTTACAGCAGTAGTTTTGCACTCACGAACTGTTACATATTACATAAAACACTTATGTAATGTTAGATTAACTTTCAAGAATTAAGTCAAGAAAAAAATACAGTTAGTGAAACTGATGTCTCTCTTGCGTATTTGTTGCTTGTGTGTGAGTGGGATGTTAGATGATGTGATGATGATGCTTTTCAGTACAGTATATTTTCTTAACATGCACTAACGTAAGAGTATGTGTACGTATATGTACATGTGTCTTTATGTAATGACTCAAGTGAGTGGGTGGTGATGCTTGTGTTTTTTGGGTCTTTTCAAAGATTAATTTGAGCGTACTTTGAGTGGTGCATGCATTTGAGTGTGTGTGTGTGTGTGTGTCTGGTCTCTGGGTGTTTTAGCAGCCCCCTGCGGCAGAGGACCAGTGATATTTAATGCATTCTTCACAGCCGGCATGGAGCACTGCAGGATCCATGACTGGCAGTCATGTCGGGGACTCAGATCAAACAACCAGAGCTAATTGAAACCCCCAGAAACCTTTTGTTCAACTTTTTTAATCACTTGTCCCCTTTCTTTTTTCTTTTCATATAAAACTGCCTTTGGTCTAGTCTGATCTGACATAAATCTCCATTAATTTACTGTAGTGATAGTGCTTAGCAGCAGGGCTGCCTTTAACTCTCAACTGCAGTACCACAGAAAGGTAAAACTGGCTGTTTGTTAGTGCCAGGAATTAATGAAATACACTGAGGAAATCAAAAACAAATGCGCGCCTGGATATCACTTTTAACCTTTTGTTTATTTTTGAGTTTTAATTAGGTATATCTCAGTGGTAAAGCCAATGAAGCACATTTTGCAGCATAATTAATTTAATACTCATAGAGGAGATTGTGACCACTGTCATGTAGCCCAGCAGTGTGACTTCAGAATAAAAAAAAGTGTTGACCACAGATGGATGCCAAATAAAAGAAAAAAAAACATGTCACAGTGAGCTGTTGCTATCATGAGCATCCAGAACAGCTTTATTCCTCCCTGTCACAATTTTTGAAAGCCTCTGAACTCGACTGGAGAATGAACTGCATTTGTCAAAAAGATATTCCCTTCAGTTGGTACTTTGATTATGGTGGTGGCAAATGCTGTCTAAAGGCCCACTCACACCAGAAAGGAGCAGAACAAATTCATGTTTGCATCTTACCAAATTATGTGGTTGTACTTTTGGAGGCTCTGTGACAGTTCTTGCAAAAAACTAAAATAATCATGAGCAACTGTAGATGGTAAATTGACCACTTAGACATAAGTCAGGCAAAAATATGCTAACACCAGACAGTCACAATAGTAATACAGTAATAGACTGTTTGCTAACCAGCTGTTTTATAAGCTACATTTAAAGATTTATATCCATGTGGAGTGAGGAAAAGGCTCTAGCCAGCTTAGTTACTAATGCAGGTATCACAAAAAGTTTGACTTTTTTGTATAAAAATTTGCCTTTTGTATCTACATGAGATGTCCACCTATGTAGCATTGGCTTATTGCATGTAAATTTTTATAGGTGGGACTTCACACCAGCAAGAAACCTGCACGACCACCACAACGCAATTAAAACTTTTTTTCATTAGCTTCAGTTAGAGTGCAAGTTTGCATTGAAGCAGGACTGTGGATTTTGTCTTTTGTCTCTAACAGTGTATTTGTGCAGAGTGGATTACTTCACAGCCAGTCTGTAGGCCTGTGGAAATAATGATTGCTACCATTAACCCTTTCAACATGCAGATTTCATGCATAGTATTTAGGGATACTTTGAAAAGCTGCCCTTTTAAATATCATCTCATAGATCCGAGGACAAGCTGTTATAGTCAAAGTCAGAAGATTCAGTCAACATGGTTGCCTGCTGGAATAAGTATACATGCACATAACAATCAAGGTTTTGGATTTTATGTATTTGCTTGGCAAATTTTAGAACATAAACACGATAAAAAAACACCCATCCAATACGCATTTAGAACATACTAACTTAAGAAGCCTCGTTTGCACAGAGCAGTATATATTTTGTGTGTGTTTACCATTACAGAATGAGACTGGATTTGTATAACAGCAAGTCATTTGCACTGTACTGGAATACACTGAAGCAAGTAAGAGCTATGGAAGAGACATAAAAATCTTTACAGTTATAATACGGGTGTTCAATTCAAGTTCAATAAAATGAAAAAAAATCCCAAATTTTAGTTTTCTTCTCATTTATTTTGAACATACAGTAGAACAAATCAGTTTGTTCCTCATGTGCTCCGGCACAGATCCTGTTTTAATGTAGAGCCGATCAAAAAACCAAAGGTACATAGTCACAATTACCAACGAAACTGATCAGCATCTCTTATCCTATAATTTGAATAAATAAATAGAATAATAAAAAATAAAACTTGCATTAGGAGAAGGAAGTGTTAAATTTGTTCTACTTAAGCTGTATTTTAACATTCAAATCTTAAGCCAAATCCTGCCAAAAAAGAAAGAGTAGGGGAAAAAAAGACAAAAACAAACTAACAAAAAAAAACTCTACATTTTTTTGTTTTGGGATGATGTGTTGTTATTCTTCTGTTCTTTATTATTGTGGTTGGCAAATAGTGTTGCATTACTGCATGGATTGTATGACATCAGAACCATGACGGTTCCTGACAAATACATGTACCATGACACCCCTGGTGATAAACTAAAAGCCACTATTATTTTTTTTTTTCTTTCTTTAACATTGTGTGTAAAATGCCTTCAATGCATCCACTACTTAATCTGTGCGTAAAAAAATTGGTTCTTCTTTGGCTTCGCTTATTCATATTGTTTCAATCATTCCATTTCTGTCTCCAGGTTTGTCTGCTTCTAAAAATGCTGATAGACTAAAACTCCAAAATATATTTGACACCGCAGGACTTTCTCTTTAAAGGAAAATGTGACTAAAATGTAAAATAATCCCTTTGAACTCCTCACGACCAATAAATAAAAACAATTCAAAATGGATTCTTCTCCCTTTTTGCACCAGCAACAAATTTGCCAAAAGAGACAAATTTCCACCTGAATATCTCAAAAATATAGCCTGACTTGGAATTGAATAAAAAAATCTCTCACCAACTAGCAGGGAAACACTTATATCTGAAACTGTAATCAGTGAAGAAGTGTTAAATAAAAAAATTATGGCTGCACAATCAAAGATTCAAGGACATAACAGCCAACAATATGAAAAAAACAGGGAATTAAATTCTTTCACAAAAAAATTTATTTTCTCAAATAACCATCTTGATTTTTTAAAATACTCTAACTCTGTTAAGGTAATAATCAGCTCTATATACTCAACACGAGGATCAGCTGAAAGCATCATTAAACTCCAGTTTACTGTACAAAGGACATGATATAATGCAGTTAGCGCTGTTGCCCCACAGTAAGAATAAGAGGGCCTTGAGAACAGAATTTATGTCCTGATCATTTTTTGTTTTTGTCCTGTGATGAACTGGTGTTTTGTCGAGGACAGACTTCTGCAGCTTGAGACCCAAAAAAGAAATGTGTCTCCTCCAGACCCAAGCTTATACAGCATACATCATGAATTGTCAAATCATCAACACTTATATATAAACTGATGATAAAGAACACAACAACCCATAAATTGAAAATATGTATAAAATGTATTTACACTTTGGGTCCTGACCCAAGTCTGGGAAATGCTGTGCCCATACTGACATGCAACTAGTCTGTGTAACATTCGATATTTTTAGCCACTTTTGCCTATTAGCATAAAATCATAGCAGTACATACAAGCACCACACCAATACATAGATTATACTGCACAAGGTACAATATTTTTGAAGATGTGGGAGCTGTTCAAAGTTTTTAAGATCAAGGAATTCATTAAGAAACATGCTTTTTTATTTGCATTCACAGGGTCCTGAAGTTTGGACCTACAGAAAAATTAATTAAAATTAATTTATGGCTAAATGCTATTTTGTGGCCTACATCTGCTTGACACAAAATTTTTAGTTCTCTTGCTTGTATTCTTATTCAAATGACACTAGGATTTCTTTAAAACCAAAATAAATATAGCAAAATGAGAACCATTTAAACATTACAGCCAATACCAATATTCGAAAGATGCTGGTTAACTTGAGAATAAAAAATATTCCATTGAATTAAAGAATCACCCTAAAGCTCTTTTGTATTGCTCTCTCTTCTCTCTGCCACTGTTGTTGCAGGAGGCCAAGTCCCAACTGTATACCCAAATACAAATACACTCACACACACGTCCCTGTGTGTCAAAAGATGTGATGGATTACAACAATCAAACAATATTTCATAAGTCCCAGCTGGCTGCAAGGAGCCAGAGCCATTTAAATTTGTAGGAGAGAACAGTTCTCTTTGTCTATTTTTGTCCCCACTGTCGTCCCCTCTCATCCCTGATGAGTCACACTCTGTACCAAACCTTAAGTGATTTATTATGATCCAAAGAAACACAAACACACACCAAGGGCTGTTGATTAAGACCCCTATATTTTATTAACTTATAATCTTGTTTGATTTTAATGAGGGTACATAGATGTAATCTGTCACATGTTTGAGCCTCATACTGCTGTGACCTTAGTCAGCTCCTCATTTTCTCTTTGCTATTTGTTTTTTCCTCTGTTCTTTTTCTTCTTTTCCTAATTAATTGGTCGCATATGTTCGCAAAATAATCAACCTTATCACCAAGCAGATAATTAAAAGTGGACAATTCTGCAAAACTTGTGACAGCTTTGCCTCCTGCAATATTTAGCCTAACAGTTCTGGTTTGCCAAAGTCAGATTACAGTTACAGTTAAATAAAACAAAAGAAACAGACTTCTGATCATAAATTGTGTACAATACAGTGTAATGTCCAAAGAACAACAGAAATATAATTGATATTACAGCCAATATATCCTTACTTATGCTTTAAACATAACACATGAAAATTAAAGCATAATACACACTCCAATCTCTACATGAATTTTAAGATATGTGACAGGGTCTGTTTTTGTATTTAATTTTGCAACATGCTTTATGGTTCATGACACAAGTGCAGTTGAGTTCACCTCATTTAAGTTACACTGATTTTATTTTATTCAAGGTCAAAGGTTAGCATATTCATTATTGAGGGTTAGAACCATGAAAAGCTTCAGCTGAGGAGAAAGACAGAAAATTACCTTTATTACGATCAGATCATCCAAACATTTTCCTAATACTAAAAGTCAAAAAGGGAATAAATCTCATTAAGGGAAAAGTTTGATTCTGTTTCAGCATAATACACACATCAGTAAACACTGCAGCTCATTCATTTTAAGGAGCCCTTATCTTTCGTGTACCATTAATATTTACATGATTGTTTAACTGAGCCTCTTAAGAGCATCTTCTTTGTGTGACAGGATGTTAACTTTAGTGTTCTGTAAGAAAGTCAGATGCTGCAGCACCACCAGACCACCACACATACCTACACATCCCACTGATCTCATTTTCACTTTTATATTTTTAGACCTGATGTCCTGCTTGGTATGCATCTCTTTGTGAAAGGACACGGAAAGGATAGCTGCTTATATATTGTGTTTGTTTTGAACACATCACACAGCAACTATGTAAATAAAAGATTGATTTTTTTTCTGTACAGAAACAAGCTATGCAGAAATTGATCTCCTCAGCTCATCCACCCTCTCTAAATACAAATATAAAGGGTCCAATGTCACACAGCAGCTCAGGGTTTCAAGACAAATCACAATGACATGCCCCTTTTCAGATAAAATAAATGCCTTATTTGAATTGCATTTTCATCATAGCATCAGTTTATACAATGATGTAAAGAGCTAATAATAGTGTTTTCACTCCAGGAGAAATGCAAGTGCTGGCTTTGTTGTATTTATCATGAAAGCATCCGTTTTCGTCTAACAGTAAACCATTTAGAGTTGAACAGCTGAACATGAACCTTTGTCCTCATACAGACGGTAACACAACAGATTTTAGCCTTTCCAACACAGGCCCATTGGACCCAGCCAGATATTAAGTAATAGAGCCAAGAATACAGGCCAGTTAACTGTAAATGTGGAGTAATTGATTTTCTGTGCCAAATTTACTGTAAAACAAGCCAGCTTTGTGTTGACAGGCTAATGAGGACAGTGCTGTCTGCCTTTTGTGTGTGTGCATATAGTGTGTGTATGAGTATTGGTGTGTATGTAAACAGGGAGGGTCTATTCAGTTTACTGCGTCAAGTGTATAGCTGATATGGGGTTTAGAGAGAGGAAGCTTCAAATTACTCTGAGTTAGTGTTTGTTTATAAGTTTGTTTTGTTTGTCTGATATCAAATGATGTTGTGATACTGTGAAGTTTAACGCATATGGTGAAGAAGTCAGACATGATTCTAATATATTATGGATTATATCACCTGTATCACATATATTTTATCACTGATATATTTAAGATCAGATTCTCATCTACAGAAATAGAACTGTAAACATAATCATGTGTTGCATCTGATTTTAACCAACAGCTGATATCAACAAAGTCATGATCAGAAGTATGACTGAGGAGCATTGTAAGGCTAATTAAGTTATATGACAGTAAATCTGGTCATATCTAAAGGTAAATGATGAGTTTCATAGTACTTCCAAAATCCAGTTTATCCTACTTACTTAGCAGGGAGAGACACCTATCCCACCCTACGTAAGACTAAAGGCAGGATATCCCAAATCCAGGTGTTTCCTGTGCAGTTCAGCAGTCCATCATTGAGATAAGATGTGCCTTTGGTCATTCCATTCAATTTAAATTTAAGTAATTCAGAGCCATAAAACTTGCTTATTTGTTATTAAATATATGAAAAGATTTCATTTTACTTTTGAAGTATTTTAATATTAATTTGAATGAAACTACACAGTATGAAATTTAGAGCAAAAACGGATCTGGTTTGTATTCTCTTAAAAAACATCACCATCCCAGCCAAGCAATATACACAGATTCAACCATCCTTATCTTGTGATCAAGTTTTCACTCTGTTCCACTCTTAAAAATTATTTTTGTAATCCATATAAGATCAACACTTAGCAGTTATTTGAGTGCTGCCTCTCTCTGTTAGCATATAGCTGTAGTGCATTAGCCTTGTAGGCCGCAAAAAATACATTACGTTAGTTTGTGTAAAGCTAAAAAAAGTTGTTTAATGTTTAGAGCCCCTATTTTTGTATTTTTTAAAGTTGTTTTATAATGTAAACCCCGATAACACTGGTTACTCAATGTCCTACAGAGCTTTTACAAATTCAGTGCACAGGTTTATTGAGACTGGAGATTGAGATCTTATATACATTTTCAGCCACAGTGAGCTTGAACTTAAAATGATCTCCCTCTATTTGCAAAATGACTGAGTTTTAGATATGTAGTTCTTTTACTGTTTGTGCATATATTTATGTTAGCTAGCATTTCTAGAACAAACAATCAAATAACTGGGGTTAAGGTTAACTTTTAAATGTGTTGTTTTTTCCTCCTCTGTGTCTTTGTCTCCCTGTGTATGTGTCCAGAGAAGAGCATGGTATCTCAGCTCCTACTGTCCTCAGCCTCCTCTCTGAGAGACCACGCAGCTTTCTTCCAGTCAGAAACCATGCGGCCGGCAAATGACCCTAAAGAGCGTGACCCCTCCCACGTACGGATGCTGAATGATGTACTCCGTGACCTGGAGAAGAGCTTCATCATCCCACAGACACCGCCTGGAGTGTACAGGTGGGAGACGGGTTATGGTCTCGGAATTGTAACAGTGATGTATTGCAGTGGGAGGAAATATACTGTCATCCCTCCAACCAAGTAACCCACGCACAGTAAAAAAAATCTTAAAATGTCTGAAGTTATGTTACATGAAAATAATAACCCTCAATATAGTTGAATGTAGTGTGTTAAGACACTTTAAATCCCCTTCAAGATGTGTTCTGTTTCTCTGGTGAAAAATTATACAGGTCATGCTGACTGATTTTTACGGGTCAACAGTTTCTTTCTGTGTCTTTTCACAGTGATGAAATTAGTCTGATTTTCCAAACCAGTGAGCAGACATTGAACCTAAGCTGCTTAAACTTTTGAACAACCTGAACAACAGTCATCTCGAAGAGTTTCTCCACCTTTCTCTGGCTAGTCAGTGGGCTTTTCTGCTTTTCTCTGTCAGCTCAGTTGCTCCTCCTGCCTGATTATATCTTGCGTGTGCTTATGCATATACATAAAAAAATCTCTTTATCACCATTATTGATAAAAAAACTTTATAAAAGACATTTAAATAAAATGTAATATGTGTTTGTAATGTCACCTATAACCCAATATTCTTTCAACTACATCTCTGACTGTCAATCCTTGACTTGGCCTTTTGTCTTTAGCAAGATGTTTTTCAGTATCTCACTTAATGTCACACCTTTGTATTTTTCCTGTCATGGCAACTCTGTAGTGACATGAGTTAACAGCTAATGATCAAATCTCGCCAAGGTACACAGATTCCTGAAAAGGCACCATTCATCACTCTAAAACAAGGGATATAGAAAGAAATTGTCCAGTTGACAGAGTTTGTCAAATCTAACCTAGAACATTTGCTGAAGTACACCTCATATAAAAGAAGGACAGGTTAGGGATAAGGACTGGAAAAGGTCTTGCAGGAGGCCTTTCTTTATTCTGGCACAATGCTTGGTGTAAGTTTTACAGCGCTCCTCAGTATTCATGACAAAAGCACAAAATAGGCTTTTATGATTGAAGACACCCTGAAGATAAAGCGTTAGTGCGCTTACTCACCTCTAATGGCACATCCAGCTTTTCACATGTCTGACTCACTGTCTTGGAGGCAAATGAACCTTGAACGCATCCTTTTGTAAAAAAAAAAAAAAGAAAGAAAAAAAGGAAAAAAGAAAAGGTTTTAGAAAATGGAACAGTTTTCTCAGTGTGTTTTTTGGTCACACACTTGAAAGAAAACTCACAGGACATTTTGTGAAACCAACACAGAGACTTTGGCTCCTTTTTTATTCAAGTTGAGATGATTTTAAACCAAGGCAAAGTGAGATCAGTCCTACAATTTGTATGCATGTTATCCTTGGCCAAAGTCACTCTCAGTCACATTTAGTTAGTTGTAGATATTTCAAAAACTTCTTAAGAGCATTTTTGATCAAATCCTTTAAATACTTGAGCCTCAGGCCCGAGACTAAATGACAGTTTTTTTGTTGTTTGGTTTTTAAAAGTTTTATTAAAATTACAAGCAGTAGGGTAAAAAACTGTTGATCTGTGAGTATTTTGATGTAGAGCTAGATACTAATTAAAACATTCTCTATTAATACAATATTGAGGATTGTACAGATTTAGCTGAAAATATGCTCTCTGAGTGCTTGTTTGTTTTAAACAGGTCAATGAGCATATATATTTGTACATGTATTTGTTTTTAAGTCTTACTGCTGCAGCAGGCGGGTCTAACCATAATTGCTGTTTCTTTTCAATATACATAGGATCTTTACTGTATGAGATGTTATATGGTCTGACACTTCGTTATCATGATTAATTTTACTGTCACCATGTAACATTTTAATAAGGTCTTATATAGATAAGCTGCCTGTAAGCTGTATAGCAGGACTGCTTGGTGTTACAGAGGGACACAATATCTACAGATAACCTTTTCAGACTCTGTGGTCTACTGCTGGGATGTTGATACAAAAATTTGACATGAAAGATTATCTGCCTAGAAGAGAAACAAAAGCAGGTACACTGTTTTGTGAATGTGATCTTGGGTGTTCAGAATCAGTAAACAAACTGTATGTTGTCCAAACTTTGGTCTTGTACAAATGTACACAGTTATTTTTGGCAGAAGTTAAATTTTTATGCATTTTGGTCCACACACAAGCCTAGTTTTAGGACACTGAAAATGTATTTTCTGGAAAACTCTTGCCAGTTTGATGATATTCAGAAATCGGTCTGAGTATTGCCATGATTTCCAAACTTTGATTCCAACTCACAAGGTCACATTTCAATATGATTAGGATGTGAAAAAAGATTCTGAGAGAACTAATGCTGTATCACACTGTTAACACGGTGTGTGCCACTGCCATCAAATTCTGCATTTTACAATTACACTGATAGAAATATATATTATTGCTTAAATCTTTTTTCGAGGCTAATATCATTTTTGCCATGTTGAATATGGCAGCCAAGGGGCATCCTCTCCAATTTGCCACCATGTCATTATGGACTTCTTGATTGACAGCCTCTGTAACTGAGGTGGCAGATGTTCACTGGCTCAGACAGTGCTAGGAATACAAAAAAAAAAAAATTACCTTCAGGCTTTTGCATAACCACTGAAAGAGTTTAACTGCATGTGCATGTAATGGGGGCTGGGTAACTGTCCTTCTGCATAAATTCACTCTACCTCATGCCAAAAATTTACCAACCACCCCTTGTATATAGTTGCTTTCAACACACCACATTATCACCTAAACCCTCTTTATTTAGGCAGTCAGTGGATAACTGTTTCAAAACCTTAAGTGAAAGTAGCATGTGTAGATGAATTTATGCCCAATTTAGGGCATTCAATATATCTAGAAAATGATGTAAAAATTAGTCATTTTTTTCATTCAAAAAAGGCCCCTACAATCAGTTAAGGTCCCTTTTTATGTCCATCTTATCAAATTAGATGTGGTTTGAAATTTGACTGATGTTGCACAGGTGTCATCTTTACATCATGATGTGATCTTAAACGCCACATGGCCTGAATGACTTACAGAAACAGACCAACTGAAGTCAGGCATCATCTCAAAAAATGTACCAGTGGCCAAGATTTTTTGTTGCAGCCTTTTAAAAAAAAAAAAAAATTAAAAAACAACCCTTAATTTTGTATGGACATTACCTCATTGCATACAAGAAGACTACAAAGCATCAAATTTACATTTTCCATGACAACAACATTAGCTATAAAAACAATCAAATTTATACTCAGCAAAAAGGAAAAAACATACTTCACCATCTCCTTTTTTTCTGACCTCCTCTCAGTGCTCCAATAACTTTACCCAAGTTCCTAAATCGCATGCAGTTCTGTATTGTGACAGCTATGATTTAAAACCCTTCACTGCCTTCTGTCTTGCATTAGGAACATCTACTACTTTTCCGTCTCATCTTAAATTTGGAGCAGAACACCAATAATGTAACATAAAACTTGAGCTTCACAGTGCACATCTTTATACCCTTTGAAAAAAAAAGAACGGAAGAATAATTTACAGACAACATTGTTTAATTTTTTTTCACAGTAGCAGCTTTTCTTGCAGAGCCTCAGTAATTCACAGTGCATGTAAAGAAAGTGTGAGCCTTGGATTAGTTGGTGAAGTTATTTCAGAAATAATGTCCAGTTAGCACAATATATCATATCAAAACACATTTGGTTGGAGGATGGCTGACCTTGACTGATAGTGGGGACTTTTTTTACCAACTATATTTCTATCTCATAAAAGTAACTCCTTTGTTCGGTTTGAGTTTAGCATCCTCACAGTGTCTGGTACTCACTCTGTCTTCTCCCCACAGAAATCTGGCTGTCTACTTTTCAACGAGATTCTAACAGAACAAATGGCTTCTGCTGATCAGTGTTATTCACAGTTTATGGCAGGAATAGACATGTTAATTGTCCTAGACTGCCATTAGCATCCAAGCTAAAATTAGCTGCTCCATCATGCTTGGAAAGCATTAAGGCTTAATAGCACTCATTTATAAAGAAAGTCACCATTTCCCTCACAAGACTAAAGCAATTAGGCTAAGAGTGCTGTCTTTAAAATGTTTACCTTGATGGTATATTTTGTTATTAGGCAACAAAAGCTGAGATTGATTATTTAGCTGCATAAACACATCATCATGACAATTTAAGTGCTGTGCTGTAACACATTAATAATGATGCTTCTGATTTAAATTTTTGTATTTATCTGAAGAATACTTTTATTATGTAGCCTCAAATTAAATTGTACACTTTCCAGCGATTTCCATTCACTCAGAAGATCAGATGTCTTGAAAAATTCGTGAAAGTTCAGATATCAAAGCAGTTGTCCAGGATCCTTGATTCTTGCCAAATAAGAGCCTGAATAAAAATAAACAGATCATTGTCTCGAAAACATTTATTCATTTATATGTTGCAGTTAGCTGCTATAGTATCAACACTTACTGCCACTTTTCTTTTCTTCTTTTTTTGCCCTTTTTTATCCATTTAAAACATTCAGCCATTGCTGCTCTGGTAGCTAAAGCAGCATAAATACCCATGAATGGACAGCTGCTGCAATAAGAAAAAGATGAGCAGGAGGAGAAAAGGCCCACATTATATATTGTTTGGTTATTTATTTGTCACAGTGCACTTAGCTTATTGCTAACATAGCCATATAGTATTTTTAATAATTCATTGAAGAACACATGAGTATGATCCCCCAACACAAACAACATACACTGGCTCTCTCTCTCTCACACACACACACACACACATACACACACACCTCTAAACCTCCCTTTCCTGAGTGTGCAGGAAATGTGCAGAATGGGAACATGTATAGTATTTGGTAAGTCAGAGCAGACCTGTTTGTGGTCTAGTTGAAAATATTTCAGTTCGAAGATGCTGTTGCTGCTGACACCGGAATAAGATTTGGGATTCTAAGTGCTCTTGGTAACCAACAGGGTGTGGACAGTCCTGCTGTGTTCATTTGAAAAAAAGCCAAAGTTACACAGCATTAAAGCTGAACAACTTTATTCTTTTTGAAACCTTGAAATCAATACTACACTGTAAACCTACGTTAAACTGAATTGTATTGTTTTGACCACTAATGTGGATTGTTTAGAAAACATGTTACAATTTGAAGTTTCTACTAATTTTGGGACCCAAGGTTGAAATTTAGTTTGACATCAGTTCAAACGGACAGCTATGCTGCATTCACTGAATTTATGGACTGCTTCAAAATACAGTAGAGCATTTTCCTCATCAAAGGTTAGAGGGACTCAAGGGGCTTAATACAGACCGGGGATTATAATCCACTAGATGAGGGCAGCTTCAGCCTAAGGTAGCTATCTAGGAGCAGACATGTTACCAATAAAAGCAGTGTAAGAATACAGTGTAATTACTGTAATTTGTTTCTTTCATGTCCACATTTTCATGTATTTAAAAAGACCTGAGAAAAAAAACTATATTGCTTGATTACAGTAAGCAAATTATTTTACCAGCATGTGTAAAGGACTTATTCTGTTGCATCTTTTGAGCCACATAAGTTGTTGACTACTGGAACCATGATCACTTTAGAAAGTCTCCACTGCACATTCTACAGTCCATACACATTTGAACTTAAACCATACAATCAATATGACAGTATGGCTTCGCTTAGTGGCTTTTCTGAGTGGGATGAATGACACTGTTTGTCTGTAAACATGTCCTTGAGCCTGGCCAATAAAAGTGTGACTAGCAGGTGAAGGTACTGAGTCAAGTGCTTCAGTGTGAACATACACATAATGGATATCTGTCCATTCATCTTTGTATTCTTTTGTCCAAGAGCACTAGACACTTAACTTATACATAACGTTATAATTTGATTTGGATCTGGACCTTGATGCAGAGTTCAACAAGCCCTCCCAGCTTTCCCTGACAAAATGAAGCAGCTCATTAATCATAACAAGATAATATTAAGAGTATTTGTCTTCATATCTTGCAGCAGTTCACTTTGGTTTGTAGAGGGAAACTGCAGCATGAACATGTCACTGAATTCCTTCTTTGATAGCTTACTTGTATAGGATTCTTGAGGAAGTGTCAGACAGCAGGAATGTTGACAGGAATGCATTGTGAAGGAGAAAAATATCTGAAAATCCACATAACAAAAAAATGTGAGCAGAAACATATATACTGGGAAGTCATTATATTTGCATTCTGAACTGAAAACAAAAAAAGTAAGATGCAAAGTAATAAATGATTAGTTATAAATCATACATTCATTTCAAGATACCATATTATGACTGCTGGATCTGACTGCTGCAAAGTTTTGTACCTTCAATGTACTGCCCCTATATACATACAATAGCAGTTGTACACAATATATGATGTGGATTTGTAATGGAAATGAGGAGACGGACTGAAACAACCAGAGATGAAATCTATCCTAAGATCCTCTGGAAATCTTTGTTAATGCCCACAAAAACTTTAATGTACTAGATGATGTTAGTTTGATGTTCAGTGCCACAACTGGTGAAGTTGGCCCTCAGCAGAGTAAAAAAGTCATCTTTCATTCAGTCCAAGAACTCACAAGTTGTTATACACAGGCCTCTGAAATCAGATCCATCTGAACCAAATCCAGCCTGTCTGTCCGTTTTGCCTTTGTGTCTCCTTTGGCAAGAAACCAGGACTCACTCCCTAATGCAAAAGGATCCTCACATTGCCTTGTATGAAACTAAGGATACTCCGGATATGTCTCTGACAGTTAAATTATTAATATTAAACATGTTTTAAAAATGAGATCTTCTTATTGTCTGGTAGTTAAACATTAGTTTCAGAAGTTAGAACACTGTTTGCTAAAGGAAGAGACCATGTCCTCCAAAATCAATATGATCACTAATATGCTGATGCCTAAAACTAAAGCAATAAGGAACGTTCAAATATTCACACCTGAAAGCCAAAATCAATACCTACACACAGAACAAGAATTCTCATATTGCATAAGAAAGTTGTCACAAATTGGTTTATAATACCCATCAGACTCTTGGAAAAAGAGGTTTGCCGGGTCGTCAAAAAGTTGAATGCTGACTTTTCAAACTAATATAAAAATTTCAAAGGGCAATATTACACTACTTCATATGTAAACAAATGTTTTGACACAATGCACTGAAAAGGTTTATATACAAAATCAATATGTGGAGTGGCAGATTGAACCAAGAACTTTCATAATGAAATGGGAAGATGACATGCATTATTTTTGAGGTCAGCACAATACTTTGAGAGTGAGAGAGAGCTGGAAATGGATCTCACAATCAGTATGTTGACTTCTTAAAATTATATGCAAACTGCCAAAACATATAGGACCTAGTGCATTTATGCACTTGGTGACCTCTCTAAAAAAGTGACCTCTCCAAACAAGCCATACTGGGAAAATCTATATTGAATTTGAAAGAAGTAATACTGAAATATTGCTTCTGGAGGTGAGGATACTAGATTTAAAGTGGGATTTCTCATGCCGATATGCTGACTTTTCCAGGATTTGAACTAAAAGAGATACCATCCAAAACCAAAATGTGTTGCTGCCAAGCAGTTTGAATAAATTCAGATATTGGGTTTTGTAGGTATAATTCTGGTTTTAACAAGCTGGAAATTGACTTTCCAAATCAATATGCTGACTTTTAGATAATGCCAACTTCCCAAACAGAATAATTTTTCACCAAATACATATTCAACTTCCCTTTTCATTATGTTGCACTGAAGAAGTGAGTTGCCATTTTCCAAGGTTTTATTGTTAAAGAGCAGATTAATTGAAACCAAGCCTTAAATATTTTCTAGCAAAAGCAACGCAGAACTCACAGACACAGCATGCAGCTGTTAGAACTAAATGGATGCTTCTGTTCCTGTGCACCTGACACCTGGGACTAGTAGACAAAGCTTAAACTCAATATCCCATGTTGCACAGTGGGAGACAACCTGCATTAAGGCTGGATGTCAGGCGTCAATCAAGAGCAAATGTCTTTATGTACACTCTGAGGTGCCTCAAAAAGACCTATTTCATAACTGGATATTCACAGACAGACAGTGGATATCAGTCTGTTGGTTAGGAGACATGAACAAGCAAGATTCTGTTGAGTCTGAGGTACTTTTGATTATTGCGTTCCTCTCCATTTTTGTTTCGTGTTTTTTTGCTTTTTTTTCTTCTGTTTTAGTTACTTTAATTCAACTAAATTTTAATTACTTTAGTTTTTAGTTAATAAAAGTATTAATTACCTGAGAAGTTATATATTTCAGACTAGTCAAACCTCCCTTCTCATCATGTTTGCTGTTTCTTAGTCATTGCAACCTTAGCCTTTTTTTCTTTTAAAATTAAATTAGTTACCACTGTCCACCTTTATCGATTTTATTGAATTTCTAGACATATGAGATAAAGAAGACAAAGAAAAGCATCTGCTACAAGCTCTTTCATTGAGCCTCACTATTATGTCTTTAACTCCAGCTTAATACTGGCATGTAAATGTAGAACATTAAAGTATCAAAGTATCCAGTTACACTTCCTGACATTTACTCCACTCCTGCCAGCCAATCAGAATAGGGAATTCTGAGTGAGAGTGGTACAATATTATACAAGGATACAAGGATACAAGAAAATTTATTGGTCATTATACAACAGGTTGTATAATGAAATTATGTTTTAAATATTATATTATATACAGTATTATATATTATGTCTTGTTTGTTGTGTTTGGCAATATATTAGGCTGACCTTTTGATTAAAAAAATATTTATATACATGGGTAGTAATTTCATCACCACTGTTGACCTGCTTAATCAGCAGATAACCAGTGAAGCATTAGCATTGCAGCCCTATCTGTAGCAGCCCTGTTGTGTTTGAGTGAATTGTATAACATTTATGTAACAAAGACCTTTGCTTGAATCAGAATGATGAAGCCAGCAATGCTAAAGATTCCCTGCTGTGTAAATTGGTCAGCTATTCGGGAATATATCCTCAGTCCCGGCCCACAATAACTCTACTCTGCTACAATAACTGCTGCATAGGAGCATCAGCAGAATAAGCAGGTACAGATATAGATGAAGGTTTCAGTGTCTGTCCTAACTTCCAATGACCGATGGGCAAAATGTTTTATATAGACTTGTTTTTCCCCTAAAACCAAACAATCCTAAAAATGTTGTTACAAAGTTTCAGGTTTGTACAAGACACGACACAATGCTGACTGATTGCACAAAATGTCCCCCTCCTACAGGCAAGCCCCTTCCCACTGCAAGGCAGAGTCAATTTTTTCTCTGTCTGCCTTTTTCTTTCTCTAGAAGGTACATTTTCATGCTGACTCTTTTTCACAGTAGGGATGCTCCCAAATATTAATGCAGTGTTCAGTGTAGCACAAATAATTCATAAAGTACAAATACCTGTTCAGCACATATTTGCTCGGTATTATTAGTGTGTTCTGTGCCATTAGATCAGTGTGCTGTGGATGGAGCGAGTGAGGGTGACCAGTGAGGTGGTTGATGGGTGTCTAGAATTTCAGGCTTGAATTCAGGAAATAACAGCAATCTGGAAATTATTCCCTCTCTTTATTATCTGTAACCTGTAATCTCTTTCCAACCATAACCTTATTTTATGGGTTGCTTAACCCTAACCATACAGTAGTATTTTAATTTAATAATGGGTTATATGACCGTATGTAATTGGAAAAGGCTGTCATGGTTTGCCTTTTATATTTAGTTAATTAATGTTTTATTATGGTGGGTTTTCTGTCAAGCTTTTTTTTTTTTACTTCCTTAGTTCCTACCTCCTGATTACTAATGAGTTTCACCTGTGTTTCATGTGATTTCTCTTTTTTGTGCAT
>JAPZDV010000021.1:2527619-2612825 GCA_029814665.1 Acanthurus lineatus
AAGATATTTGTCTCTTCCTTTGACATCATGTCTGTTTCTGCTGTCTGGTCCTGTGTCCTTGTATCCGTCCTGCCTGTCTTCCGAGTTTTATCCCAGTTCGTTTTATTCCCAGTTCTTGTATTTCCTTTATTGTGTTTTGGATACCTTTTGTTGCTACTTTGCTTTTTGTTGGGGATATCAGCTTTTATTACCAAAGCTCAGTTTTTGTTCCACCCCTGCAGTGTTTTGTGTTTTGCTCTTGAGTTTGTTTTGTTATAACCTGACAAAAGGCTTTGCTTATAGTGTCGCACCGACAGAGAGTTATCACCCAGCTCTGCAGTTCCCCTCAACTATACAGTGTCTCTCTAACGTCTTTTCATTATTTTGGTTTTATTGTTCACATTCTTTACTGTTTTGACTCAATCTCACAGCTCTCAGACATGCAGCAGTTTATGGTGAAAACACTCTTATAAACTGACTGTACACAACTCAACCAGCAATACAGAGCAGTCAGAAAAGTTAGCAAATAACTGAATGAATGTACTGAATATTGTATTTAAACTGATCAGACAGATAGATACACAACTCAAAATGAATGCAAATGTTCCTCCACCTCAAATTGTCATGTTTACAGATTCTTGTGCTGCTCCAAAGTGGCTAAGAAAGCAATGTTTCAGGGACCTTATTCATCAGTTCATTTTTCTCTAACTTAAAACATACCAAGGTTACCGTATAAATATACAGAGGGCAACAGAAAAAGATACTGTGTACTTATCTGCCAGCCACTGTTTTCCATTGACTAAATTACTTTTTATACCAGTTTCTTTTATTTTGTTGTTTTTTAAAGGTATTTTTTAACATGATGTGGTAATGCAGTTAAAAGTGTAGACTCATTCAAAAGTTTACTGTCAATTTGAGTGTTTATATGCTGATCACAGCTCTACTGAGAGTTATGAGAGTTGGTTGTCACATTGCATTGCATTCATGAGCCAGCTGTGTTAAAATGAAACACAGAATAAAGAGATAAGATACAAGGTAAACATGTGTATTGTAATAAATATGACAACTGCTTGCATTTAGCAGCTGACATAATTATATTGTTTTACTCAATGAGTGTCAGCATATATATATTACAACAGTTTTGTACAGTGATTTTTGCATATAAAACAACCAGAAGCAACTAAATGTGTGATTTAACTGTTTACTACATCAACCAGAATTACATATATCATTTCATGATTAGGTTTTCTTGTGCTGAAAGTTTCCTGCATCTTGCTGCCATCTGCCTGATTACTTTCAGCTGTCTGCAATCCATCATGTCTGAAGGGGTATTAGAATTATTCCTTCAAAATGACAGGGAGGATGCCAACTGTGCAGTATAGAGGAAATAATTTAAAATAATTATGTCTAACGTTGTCCTTAAAATATTTTATCATTTCCTCAGAGTGACACGCACCAGTAAAATGCAGAACCCTTTATTCTCCTGTCTCACTAAGCTTTCTTAAATTTCTCAAACTTCCTGCAGATCTTGTAGAGAGAACTTTACTTCAATTTAAAAAAAAGAAAAGATAATAATATGATAACTGTGAAAACAGAATAGATTTAAAAGGCTTGGGTATTAGTATACAAAAGAGGGCAGCAAATTACAAAATAAATGCAAGCAGACAAAGCAGACGATCTCAAGTTTTTTTTGGGACAGAATGCTGCTCTGGGATGTAAAGAGAAATCAGCTTCCACTGAGGCATCATCCAACTGCTGTTTGTTCTTAGTTTGAAATGGTCGAGCGCTGCTTGGCTTACTTGTAATAACAGCACGCCACTGTGTTACAGTAGCCTAAACACTAGTCTCACTAGTGTCTTATAGTGGTGACATTTGGTAGAGCAGACACAGAATCTTCACAGTTTTCTGACTTTGAGTTTAAATTGTGTGCTGAAGGTCAGTGTTCCCTCAAACCCTCCAGCTCACGGCCCTAACAGATGAAGAATCACTCCATTTACTCTTTAAGACTGTCTGTTCAGCCACTTTAAGAGAAATCAATGTACTTCAACCCCAAGGAGAGCAACACTCTGAAGTCTCTGCCATTCTGACCTACAAATGAGTGCTCTGCTACCCCCAAAGGCTTGTCTCTGTTTATATATGTGCTTTGGAATATGTGTGTGTGTGTGCATGCTGGTGTGCACTTCAGTGTGACAGGGAGACAAAGAGACATAGATAGGAGGGACTTTAAAAAACAATATTTCATATGGTATAGGATGTGTGTGACTTGGTTGTGACAGAAAAATAAGCAGAGGTCAAGATGTGGAAAAAAGGTTTCATATTTGGTAAGTCTAAATCAAGTCAAACAGTTAAGCAAATTTAGCCTCAAAACACTTACCTGGCTGAAGGTTGGCTGACATAAAACATTGATTTTTGTGCTGAAGCTGTCAGAATCCAAAAATGATAACATTCAGCATCTTTTTTTTTTAACCATTTGAATAAGGGAAATATGATAGTGGTGTCTTACTCATCACTTTCTTGCCCTCATTTTCAAACAGATCTGAGAAAATTCACTGATGAATTCCAGTTTATCCACATTTTTGTTGATCATTAAAAAGATATTAAGCTGCAATGGATAAACTCTATATTTTCAGATTATTCACATCAGAAATCTTTTAGGTTTTCTTGAACACAGCAGGTGAATAAATAAAAGGTAGACCTGAAAAACCAAACCTTTAGACAACAGACAAGATGCTATAAAACAAAGAGTAAATGGCAACAAACAGCAATGTCTTTGTGTCAGTGTTATGAATATAGAGGTAAACGTGAGTATGATGGTGTGATGTGAGGGTAAATTGCAACAAGTGATGGTGTAAAACTTTCTTTTTTGTACAGTGTGAATGTATGTGTATATTTGTTTTTACTAATGTGAAATGTAGTCTGTACACTTTTATTTTGAAAAATCCGAAGAAAGTGTGGGGTTTCTTTGACGTTAATAAGATTTTTTACATGGGCGATTTTAAGAGAAAAGGGACCTAAAAAAATTATGGCTTAGGGTTGGGGTTAAACTGTTACAATTGAACAAAAATTGAATGGATTCAAAAAAGGTTAAATTGTTTAATTCTAGTTTAAAAGTAAGCTGATTCCTCTGTTAGCTCAGTGTCTTTGCAGCTGGGTAGCTAACATCTTGTGAATCTCCAGTTTGCAGCCAGATTTTCAGAATTATTATTCTATAACTACATATAAAAGATTAAAATACAAATGTCATTAAAAAAAAGTAGAGTGGTTATTATTTACATATTGTAATTTGTGGGTATGTTTTAAAAAAAAAGACAGGGAATGCTGGATCCAAATGTGAGGAAAGTAGTGTATTTCAGAAACAGCATGCTAAGCTGTCTTTTAATTCACTGACACTCTTCCTCCTCTCTCTCTCTCTCTCTCTCTCTCTCTCTCTCTGTCTCTCTCTCTCTCTTCCTACAGGAATCTGCTGTACAGCCTTCCAGGAAAGACTCCTCAGTTTTCCATCCTCAGGTTCTCACAGGAAGCCATCCTGCATTGCAATGTCACCAGTAAAGTAGTCAAAGTTAACTCTGCAGAGAAGGAAGTACTCTGTCACAGCACCATGAACCAGTCTCTGTCTCTCATCCTCAGGGCCATCCGTTCAGCTGAGAGGCTGGTGTGTTTTGGCTTGGACTTGTTTGAAAATTATCCAAGTGACAAAATATGATCCTAGCTGACACAGATACACCAGTAAGCTTGGAGTAAGCAAAACTTGACACTGATGGAGTCAGTGAAGTTTAAATACATTGCAGTTAGTGATTACAATTGACCTTCTGACTGACCATTCTAAAAAAAAACTACAAGAAAAGTTCAGAGTCAGAGTAAATGCACATAAAATGTGTATTGACTTTAAACATGATCATTTATCCCCATGATTCCACACTTCCTCAGTAACTAATATTGAATCAGTGACAACGATATGCAGTTCAGACTATAATGATTGGATTTTGGACTTTTTGATGCATGATTGATTGATGAATGTATTGAAACTAACTTGTTGCACATTAGCTCAAAGATATGCAAATAATATTGACGTGATGGGGTCGTTTAACTTGCACTATATCCTCTTCCAATGAAAGCAAAGCAGTAGTAAATGGAATATGGTCGTTTTGAGTTTGTTACTTTTTGTGCAGCAGACACTTGCTCTGCTGAGAAGAAAACTTTTGACAGTCCTTTTGTAGACAAATCCTAGCGCGGGAGGTTTTGTAGAAAACTAAAGCACCGATACAGAAAAATGATGTTCAGTGTAAAATCTAAAATAATTTGAATTCTGTCTCTACAGTTGTATCTATGTTAAAGAAAATGAAGAATTTTAGGTTTGGGTTTTCTTAATATTAATTTTTATAAATAATTTCTTAATATTATTTTTAATTATCATTGCACACACATGGAGGCAGAAATGAGCATAAAAATGACCATGTCAGTTTGGTCATTGTCTCTTTGTAAAGATTCTTGTTTTCACAGCTTTGTGGGACCATAATGGGAACTTTTGCCTGATTGTTGCTCATATGTTTGGGTCCAGACTTTCAGACTTTGCTGTTTGATCTGGACCAAAAATACAGGTGTGAAAACAAACAAAAAAGAAAGAAAGAAAGAAAGAAAGAAAGAAAGAAAGAAAAAACAGAACAAATTCACACTTGTAGACCAAACAGCTGGATTTTGGTTCATAAAAGAGATGGTCTCAGTAGGGATTAAATTAAACCATGACACAGTTCTTTTAAAGTGTGAAATGCATGAAAGCATGAAAATTTATATTGTCCTCTTCTTCTTTTTCCTCTTCATTTTCAGAAAGCTAGATGCAGTAAAAAATATTCCGTGGTGTAACGTTGGGAGAGAAGGAGAACAAATTTTCAATTGAAAGTATAGTTTAATGATGTTATCAAAAGTCATGAAAAGGCTAAATTGTTTTCTAATAAAAGCTTCACAGGTAAATAATTGAATGTGTAAATGCCACTGACAGCTTTTCTTTTGAACAAGACACTCACCTCATTTGTCTCTCATGCTTGTAAGTTGCCAAGACTTGCAGGATTGTTTGCATTGTTTTCCCGTCAGCAATGATAAAATCTTCTCACAAAAAGGTTCTACATTTGTTGAATTAAAGCCACTGTTGAGAGTCGCCTGGAGGAAGTGCTGCTGGTAGCAATAATAATAGAAGCAACCAAACAAATCTGTCCATTCATGTCTCTTTCCTCTCTTTTTTAGATTTTTTTCTTTAAATACTTGATCTCAGCAAAGGCTTTTTAGTGTTGCAAGAATCAAGTTGGCAAACTCGATGCTTAAAATTGTCTGATTTTAAGGAAAATTTTGTACAAAATAGGCTTGAAATTGTTGCATTTACTACCAAAACTGTAGAAAAACATGATACACAATTCTATCAAAACAAGATTTATTTGAGCAAGGAGGCTCCCTAAACCTTACACATAAAAATTTCAGGTGCAGTCAAAATAATAGTAAAAAACTGACTGGTTGAGGCTATCCAAACATCTAGCTCTTGTAGCCAGAAATTTGACCTGGCAGTAGATCTCTATGCATATGCTACAATAGCTATCTGAGGGGACTTCTTTCTGTTTTTCAATTGGACTGAGAGTCAAGTTTTAAATTGTTGTTTAAATTGTTGTTAAATTGTTTAAATTGTTTAAATTGTTTATGTATAACTTTGTCCAGAAATGGGAGGTTTTTGCAGCTTTTCCCATTATACTCAGTTTTTTTTCTTTTTTTCTGAGTTATTTCATGAATCAAGAGATAGCAAGGTTTCATCAGACTGGCTATAGTGATGAGAATAGTGTAAGAAATAATGTATAAGAGTTTCCTTGGATGAATTATAGAATTATAACAACAACTGTAAAATTCTTCACCACCTCTTTGAAACTAATTCTTCAATTTCCATTTAAAGCAATAAGCTGTACTTAGCTGTTCTATAATCACTAAAAGCCATGACATCTTGAGGCTTGTCACTTTTGTTAAAGAGCAGTATTTTTTTTACAAACAAAAGAGCACATTTTTTCCATAAAATTAGATGCTTAAGCAATAAATATGAAACTCAACTCTTCCATTTTGCAGTGTAGTTAACCAACAGCATCTAAAAACAGTAGTTTAACAGGTTCATGCATGTGTTTAAGAAAGGCTTTAATGGATGTGTCCTTGTAGGACAGACTAAAAAATACCACTCATGATTACGTAGACCTGAGTTTAAAATCAGGTTATCAATGCCTATGGCTCAGCCCAAACAACATCCACAGTAACTGGCATTGTAAGCAGGTGAAAAGCTGGAGTCTTTGTTTTTCACACAGATTCCCGTGTTGTTAAAACTGGTAACACTCTTCACTGTCATGTGAAAACAAACAGCATGCGTTACCATGTTTAAAGGCATGTGAGGTCATCTTTGCTTATGACAGGTTCAAATGGAGGCTAAAGTAAAAGAACACGTTTAATCAAATGCAGTGAACCCTGCTTTCAAGAAAGACAAAACCTTTTAAAAATCTAGTATATCTTAACACATAATTGAGAAGACTGAATACTGCAGATACTTGGGGACCCAGAAATCAATTCCTAAGCACAATTCATAGCATTTTGCAAAGTAGCTGAAGTAAAAACCCCTCAAATGTTTAAGCACAGACAAGAGAAATTAAACAGCAGAATGGGCAACACAGCACAAAGTAATTCCAGCTGGATGCATTTACCGCCTTTATGCACTGTTTGACAATTGCACTCTATCTCCACTCGTCATTTTCTCCAATTTTCTCAATGAGTGTGCTATATCCTGAACACTCTCAACTTTTTAAGTGGCAACATCCGCCATGTTATCTCTCTGCCTTCTCTTTCTCTTTACTCTTCTCATTTTCTCACCCTAATTAATGCCACTATTCAGTGATCTCTCTCGTTGTGCAGCAGTTTGTTCTGCTCTTGTCAAGAGACTGAGGAGTCTAAGGCTGATGTGTTTAATGTTAATAGCTTGCACAAGCCTGAATAGGGACATGTCCATTAAATTAATTTTTGTAACTGTTAAATAACTGAGTAGTAATATGAAATGGTATTTGAAAACATTTTATTGGTGAGGATAAGCAATACCATAAGTTGTTTTGTGGTTGTCAGGCTATAATCAATTCACTCATTCATAACCAAAAAAGCTGCAAACACAGTTCAGCAGCTCAAGCAATCCATTCATATTACTGGTAAACTGAGCTTCAGGTGTTTTTGTAGTTAGGCATGATGTGTACTAGAGTAGTGTTTGTGTGAAATGAAATGAGTAGAGCACTATTTTATAATATGGAAAAAAAAACAATTTCATATCTTATTAATATTTGTAATAGTCTGATGGTGATAGACTTTTTTAGCATGAAGGAAGGGTGGGTGGGAATGGGGTACACTTAGATTTTGCAGCTCAAAATTTCATAATAAATTTGCATTTTGTAGAATTTACAAACTTTCAAAATGTTGAAAGATAAAAACAACATTGTCAAAATTGTCTCTTTACTAGCCTAGATAACCTGTTTATTCTAATATTTAGTGTTTCTACATTCATAATAAATCATTCAAATATAATTAATTTTTTGTCTAAAAAACAATGTTATTTTGTAATAGAATTTCAGTTTGCAGCAAATATTTGATACCCAGCATTTTATAAGGTTAATTGATAATTTGTATCTACTTGTTCAGTTTGCAATACTGGTTTTAGAAAATAAAACAGTTCAGGGATCAAAAATGTAATTGTTCATTGCTTTAAATCATGTGCCTTTTATCAAAAATGCTTTAATTTATCTGTATTTTATTTAAAGGCTAATTTAAAATGGAATACCAAAAAAAGATTTAACCCCAGATTTTCGTTACACTATTAGAGATCCTAACTTCTGAGCAGATATGTAGATTCTGATCAAACTGTGTTGTTAATATGTGTGTCTGTGTGTGTGTGTTTTTTTACTATAACTAGTTGATGCCAGCATTAATATGTGTTGATACAGAAAAGGAAGTGAAATTTAGTGGTGGAACATGACATACAAATAGTTTCAATCAACAGAAAATAGAGAGATAACAGGCCTAACTTGTATGTTGTTAGCTGAGTGACGTTAGCTGTTAGCTAGTTACAGCAAACCGAGTTTTTGCTGCTTGTGGTTAAAACACAGACTGCAGAAACACTCAACTTATATGAATAAAGGGCCGAAGGAATGATGTACCAGAGGTTAGCCTGCCCTGGCTCCCTACACATTAAGACATTGGGTATTTGACTTCAAGTCAAGTAAAGAAGCTTAAGGGTGCTAACTCATTTATGGGTTCTAGAACCAATTCCTGCACCACTCCATAACCTGGGGTGAAAAATTACTTTGTCCTCAATCTAAATGCACATCTTATAGTGGTTTTTAACTTAGACAGCTAACAAGGTAAAGACAAAAATAACAACACTGGAACTATACTATACTTATTATTACTTAACAGAAGAAGTGCAGCCAGTCCAGAAAGCTCTGTGCTGCTTGACACTGACAAGGCAAAAATGTTGACTGGGTTGTGAATGTTTTGGAAAAAGACAAAGGTACAAGACTCACACAGAAAACCACATCAGTGGACAGGAAATCAATAAGGCCAGTCACCAGGCCCCACTGATTCAGGAACAAACAAGTTAGTGATGTGCCTGCTATTGATTTCAAATCACCATAACTGATATCTCTGCACATCTTTTATAACAATGTACATTGTGAAATGTCTTAAGCGAGACACACTGTTTATTAATACTGACACTGAGGCACAAATGTAACATACTTTAAGTAGCACAAATTTGTAGACTGGCAGCAGCAGCTGGTATTCCTGTAGGTGTACATGTAGGCCTAACTGACAGTCTGTCAGCAAAGTCTGCCAATCATCAGTCTTTTGAACATGTAAGACTTTGCTACACAGTATAAAGACATAAGTGTTCAACACAGCACATTATTTGGTCATACCTTAATAACAGGTTTTACAGATGTCTGATATGTTGAAGAGTGATTTTAATTTCAGTTGGCCTGATGTGTTAAAAGTTTGCCTCACAGCATGAATCTCTTGCATCTCTCTTGGCTACTTGTTTTTATACTTGCATGAATACCATTACTCACTAATTACTGTGCTCTTACTTCATATGTGTAAGTTACACTGTTGTACATAAAGATTTCAGGTGGTTTTCAACCTTTGCTTGGATTTTTGCTTGGATTTTTTATGAATACCTTTGAGTTGGATTAGTAAATGACAAGGGGTAACTGAGAGGGTACAGGCATTCACTTTTTTAACATTAGCAAAATGTAAACTAGCGTAAATGTGATGATTTGCAGTACAAAACGCATCATTGCACAAGCAGGGCCTACACCCTGTCTCTTTAGAGGTCTCAACTCACAGGCTGCAAAATACTTGACTTGGTTGAACCTTGAGCTGTCAGCTGTATTTATATAGAGATTTGGACAGTTATAGTAGGTTGACCTAATATGCAATGTTAGACCATGTTTTGATAGAATTAGACAATACTTCTGTATTGTGAAATTTGCACAAAATTGTGAATGTTATCTGTTATGTCAATGTTTTGTATGAATTCTCTAAACCTTTGCATTTACAGAAAGCTAATGCTTACAGTGTATCTATCATTAATTCTCAGAATTATACTTAAAAGACAAAATGATACAAAAAATGTCTGGAATTGTTCAAAATAATGTGTTTTAAAATGTAGCTGTTAAAAAAACAGACTGAGACTCTCAAATTGAATACCTTTATCACTTGACCTTTCTGGTAAATCAGCATGCCCTGGTTTCTATATGCATGACATATCTTCAGTAGCTTATGCAGGGATTTTTCTGGCATGTGTTTTTGTCCTGTTAACTGTTTAAGTCTTGTTAAATTTTTATTGCAATAAAGAATGTTTGAAGCACCTTTCTGTGTTCCTACTAGTGTCACTGACAACTGGACATAATCAGTAGAAAAAAAATGTTTATTTTAAGCAAAAAAATTCAGTAAATGAACAGTAGCTTAAAACTGTGTTATATTGGTTCCCACTTGTTGATTTCTTTATCCCTACCTGTTTAACTTTTTTGTCTGCAGTGATGTTTTAGTGTGTGTCTCTACATAGTGACATCAGTTCTGTAAATAGTCAAAGGTGCAACAGACTTAAAACATCTATTACTGGGATACTCTTAAAACACATCAGCCCTAGATTACCTTTCACAGCCTATTTTCCTTGACTAGCTATCCACCCAGCTATTCAGCAGACGTAATAGTTCCACTGACACAGATGAACTTGCTGCTGGCCACCACCTGATATGGACAAAGTAGTCGTTACATTTAAAGATAAATGTTTGCTTAGCCACAACAGAAACATTCAGCCAAAATGGAAACATGAAGGGCTTGCCAAAAGCAAATGACTGTATCATTGTGTATAAAGAAGTAGGAGGATGGAAGACGTTAGACTTTGGCTTCTAAAGGGTTTTTCATCAAATATTTTCCCAAATACTGACCTTATGTTATACAAGCCAGTTCACGTGAGATTACACAAGTATAGTTTTGCACTATTATGTTTTTCCTTTTTTTGTTTGTTTTTTATTTTTGTTTGTTTCCAGTGGTTAAATTAAAAAAATGTGAAAACACATGGCTTCTTGATGACTTTTATATAGAATACCTGTCTTTCTGGCACTTAATGTCCTGATGAGGGACATTAGGAAAGGCAGTAGCCACGTTTTAAGGATCCATGGAAAGACTTTTATTATCATTAGGAACAACCACTTATATAGACTTCCATCTCAGGTAAACTGAACAATCACTCTAAATTTTATTTAAATTTTGACCTTTTTCTCGAATAACACTTAATTTTTTTTCCACTTTATTCATTACTTTATTATTGTTACTGATCCAGTGCTGTACAACCCATATGCTTGTCTTATACAAGGCTTATTCTATTTTAGAAAAAGATAAAATTTCATTTTTTGAAAAAACAGGTATTCGACCTTTGCATAGCGCAGATCCTGCCCTCCTCAAGGCAACTAATAACCTCCCTTTGGTAGCCCTCAGTAGCGGGTAGAATGCAATTATATTTCTTTTAGACCTAAGTGCTTAGATGCAGCTTAGATCATGCCAAAAAAAAAAAAAAAAAAAAAAAAAGGTTTGACATTGAGGATACTGCACCTAGTTGGATTCATTCATTCCTTTTAGAAATTCATTCTTCTTCTTCTTCTTCTTATAATTATTATTATTAAACTATAAAAATATATTTTTGTAAATGATGTATTTTATAATTAATTATTTAATTATCCCCATCGCTTTAAAAAAAACTTTCTAAAAAAAATTTCAACAAACATTTTTCTGATGTGCTAAAGCTGTAGGACGCTCATCCGAACACGAAGGCATCAACGGGCGCGTGCAGCATCTGGAGGACTGCGCGCTCACGCACTGCGAAAGAGAGGGGCGGGGGAGGAGGAAAGCTGGAGTAGGAGAGGAGGTGGGGAGGGGGTTAGCTATGGTGCTGAAAATGATGGCGACCGCTGCAGAGGAGATAAGAAACCAAACAAGCCCCTGCCCCATCAACGAAAACAGTCTCAGCACCTTATCCATCAAAATTACGCGGAAAAACCAGGATAGACATTGGAAGTTGAGGTTTATTTACCTGCAGTGCTGTGAGTACCGACATACACTACGACGTTTCGTGTCATATACCGGTACAGGCCACACAGGATCAGAAAAATATGGAACATTTGCCACTACACTGATATTGTATTGACCGACACTGGTTTATCATAAACGAATACATACAGAATTCAGACGAGGCGAACCTCCTTTCACTATGTTTTGAAGGAGGTGAGGGAGGGATATGACGCTCGCGGTGCACAACAGCAACCACAACAACCAGAAACATTGCTAATTAAATAAATAAATCTCGCTTTTATTAAAACCAAGATACCCTGCCCAGCAAAAATGACCTCTAATGAATCCTTTTGATATACCGTTTAATTCGGCATAGGTTTAATATACCGACCTTATCTGGTTACTCCTAATTTTAACTTTTTAATTGAGTATGACCATGTTTCGTAGAACTCACGTGAACTATTTCTAAAAGTTTACATTTCATTGCTGTGCCGCTCGGATTATGACTCGTCAGTATTGTAGTAGTACATGCACATGCTTTCTAACAAGCGAAATAAATTAAACTGTTGTATGTTTTTGTTCTTTATCAAGCCAGTGCCTCATTGTCCTTTATTTACCATAGGATTGGCCTGGTAGGTAGTGGCTTTTGTTTAACTTGTTAAAACGATGTATTTCTCCATCATCATCATCACAATGTGAAAAAGTTTAAAAGAATAAACAAGCTGAAGAAGTTGCAACTACTCTGTTCTTAGAGACTATTTTTGCAAAATATTAGCCTACACTGCCTCTTTCCACTTCAGCCCACTGCTTTTTATGTCTCCTTTAAATCTTTTTTTTTTAAATGTCATCTAAATAAAATAATGATTTCAATGAAATCTGACACAAATACTACAGTATACTAATCATGGGAGACCTAAGCTCTCAACACCTTATCCTTTGAATATTGTCTTTACATTTCATCAAATGAAGCTCTGCTACCTGAAAGTTAGCGAAGAAATAGTTTGAGTGTGTACTTCAACTGACTCTGATGAGGTGCTTTTGTGCAAAGACCAGACACAATTTGCTAAGTGCTTTAGTTTAGTTGTTGTTTAATGACCATCAGTAAACTAACATTATCCACCTCCTTCCTGGAGGTGCAGGTTTAGCTGTGACCATGGGTGTAACTTCCAGTGAGATAGCCGAAGTAGCAGGAAGCTAGTCGATTCCAGTAGGTAAAAAAATGGAGGTTCTTTCAAAAATAGATTAGCCATTACAACTGTGTTTTTTTCTTACAAATGAACTGTTTTGAACTGGTACCTGTTAGGCTGTTCATAGCTTTAGGAAAAAACAGATGAAGCCTAACTTGTGGCTTGATCGAAGCAGGACTACAATTTGTAAATAGCCTGCTCTGTTACAAGTAATAGTCTTGCACTAAACCACTTATACAAAAACTATGTGCAAAATGGGCCCTGTGTTTATTTTTTACTTAGCTAGTTTACTGTAAAAAAATGCATTGCATTTTGTAGGATAGCGGTAGGTTTTGAAAGTCCAAATCTGTAAACAAGCTAATGGTGGAGTGTAATATTCACCTCTGAAATATAGTGGAGTTAAAGAAGAAAGCAGCACAAAATTCCTGAAGAACAAGTGCCTCAAAACTGTTAGTATATACAGTGTCTAAGAAAATGCACTTAGTTACTTTATACCAATGAAATGTAAGGCAGTTAATGACACAGACTAGAGGACAGCATTAAACTAGGAACAGCTGAAGTATCTGTGTGTTAAAGTTTTCTGTAGGGTTGTCATGATAGAATATCTAACTTAATACTGATACTTGGGAAAAAACTTGATACTGATTCCATTTTTGATATCGCGGGAAGGAACTGTCAAAAACCAAGAGGCATAAAAAATGTATTTTTAGTAACGTTTAGAATAATAGATTACCAGTGGTGTCATGAATTTATTTGTCAGAAGGGAAAAAATCAATGCCATGAAGATTATTACATTTTCTTTTCACACTTTCACAAACTGGTTTGGATAGCACTGTCACTTGGTCCATGCACAAGTTGGGACCAGTGTCAGAGATTTTTTGATCCCTAATATGTGTATATATATATATATATATATATATTTCAAAACACCAAAGTGGCTAGTGGGACTAACTGTGTTACATGCCACTGCTGAAATCTTCGCACATTTGGCAGGGTTGGTGGTTGTTATTGTCAAGCCCTGTGCTTGTTCATGGGAGCTAACATATTTAGCTGCTAGTGAGGGAATGGGCTATGTGCATGCCTGTCTGCTGCCGTGCTGTGGGTGGTTGTGTGTCAGCTGGAGGGGGCAAAGTAATCACTGTTGGTATCAATATTGTTGTGAATAAGTTTTGCATCTGATATTAATTTCTAAAATACATGTCATCAAAACTAACCAGTGTTTTCAGCATAATCAAATAGTTTTAAGTAATTTCAAATTTTAAGTTATTCAAAATTGTTGGCTCTATGTCTGCTTTCAAATACATGAGGCTGTGTCCCATTCCCGTTAACATGGCCAACTTTTTTGCCGTAAAAGTAGATACCCCTCAGAGCTGTTCAGATTGTTCAAAACTTCACCATCTGTATCAATGGAGACAACAGAGTAGCTGAAAATGATAGTGTATGACATCTGAAGCCATTTCTTCAGGTTGTCTTCCCATCCCTCGATAGCAGAGAGCAGTGGTATCATAACATCACTGTGTTTGAGGTGTAATAGGTGTTGTTCCAACATGTTCTATCTCTCAATTGCTTTGGAAAAGAGGACTAATGTTAGCTGTTACCATGGAAAATGCCACTTCTGGTTTAGAGACAGGACGGGCTAGAAATCGTGCCCATAGGAATAATGTAGATGCACCTTTTCCCAGAGGCCAATAACTATCTTAAAACTAGCTCAACTAACTCAATTTGATGTTAAGCTTGATGTTTAGCAGCACAAAAATGCATGTTATAGCCTTGGCCCTTTTACAGAAGACGATTGGGTATTGTCACAGTGGGAAAAGCACAGGGATACATAATGACTAGAATGATGGGGCCTAGTATTTGCTACAACTGTGTTTTTCCCATTAAAACCTCCATTGTCTTGATGCCAAAGAGGCACTTGATGCAACATAAAATGTGACACTGCCTCCACCACTTCTTGTTTACTCTTGTTTTATGACTTTATCGCTTTAGCCCCTGGGCCCTCATTAATTCTTTCTATTCTTGCAAAGTGCACTAGGATGAAACTAAGGAATGAACTAACAATTTGCATTAACCTGCTAAATATTGTCACAATTGATCATGTCAGGAATGTGTCAGGCAACAGCAAAAAATGCCAATCATATTTTCCCAGAGCCCAAGTTGATGTCAAAACATGTCATATTTTCTCCAACAAAATAAAGAAAACAAAGACATTCAGTATATTGTCTCAACAATAAAAAAGAAAAAAGAAAGCATTAAAAACCTCAAATTATTGGAGGATGCAACTTGCAAATGTTTTGCATTTTTGCTTGTAAAGATACTTAAATTATTGATCTCTTACACATCTCTTTGTCTGTTTTTGGCACTCTGTCACTCAACCTTCATTTCCTATCCCTTTGCGATTTAGAAGCAATTCATTCCAGGGCTTGAATTTCATTTTTCAAAATGGAGGGGAACACCCCTCTTAAATGCCATGCATAAGGGGGATATGCACACTTTGAAGGGATATTACTTGTAAGCTTAATTACAATTTGTGAACAACTTTGACATTTACATCAGTGTTGTTTGTGCTAGTCCTTTAAACTAGTCAGTTTTTTGGGTTTTTTTTCTGAATGGATTCTACTCCCAACATCTTAATTCAGCAGCACACAAAGCTCCTATTGCTTTCTGACCCATACCAACTTGAAAATACAATGCCTTTTGAAGATATGCAGTGATAAATTAACCATTTTCTCTTACACCAAAGTCCTTAAGGAATAATCATTGTTTGAGCTCAGAAGCATACCAATAATGCATTTTTCGATGAAGTTACAGAAAATTATGATAAATAAACAAAACACTACAGAGCATAGATCAGCATAAACAACCTTTTCCATGTCTCATGTCAATTTAAAATGTTTGTGAGCATTTTTTAAAAAAAAATCTTGTGCTTGATATTTTTTACTGCTGCTGCCCGTCTCCCATTGTAACTAACAATAAGCTCAAATACACCCTATATAATAAATAATGTATACTCTTAATCTGCTGTATTGTTGGCTATATTATGTATATAATTGAAAAAAAACATTGCGGAATTAAAAAAAAAAAACACTGACATGATGAGATGTAGCTCTTTTTAGGCCAATTAACACATGCTTCTCCCCTCCCTTCTGTATTGGATGAACTGGATTTCTTTCAACAGAAAGTGATGGAAAATCATTTTACTGAGCACCACACACTCACTCATACATGGACACACTAACACAGACAGACGTGGATACACGGACCTCACACACCTCCAGCCTACATATGCATGCATGCACATATGCACACACGTGCATGAATCTATGAACAGTACAAGGTTGTTAATTGCTGGCTCTTGTGGCTGCTGTGGCTCCATGGGAACTGATGTCAAACTTGCCTTGACATGCATATGTTCCTTTTGCAATTCTTTCGCCAACTGCAGTATGAAGGCTCTTTTGGGGATGATGGGAGAGGTGCATGCCTGAAAATGAATAATTTGGTAATAACAAAAATGATATGTCTACATAGGGCACCTTTTGTATCTAAGTATGCTTACTTCACAATGTTAAAAAAAGACTCTCTTGATTAAAATAATAATGACCAAGGAAAGAGCAACTCTATCATAGCCTGCTTTATTCATAAAAATATAAAAAAATCCAAAATAAAGTAATAAAGAAAAAAACAAAGCAATAAATTGATAGAACAACAAATAAGCTAAATTAGTATAAAAAATTATTCCTTAAACTAAAAAAAAAAACAAAAACATCTCATAAATAATTATTTACATAATAAAACCAGCAGCTTGCCTTAGTGGTAGTGTACAAGGAGAGAGTCTATTGCTTTCTCTTCTTGTCACTCTTTATAAAAAAAAGTCGTGTGCATGATGCTGAGGAGTGCAGTACTCTTTCTTGGTTTTTCCCTGGTAAACCATGAAAGTGGCTCACTCATGCTTCAGCATCGTAGTGGAGAACAGCTCCCCTCTTTCCACCTAGACTGAGGGTGGAAGCTCCTTGTTGATGGCTTTGTTGATTGTGCCAACCAGGCTGGTGTTTTTCTGCAGCAGGGTCTGGGAGAAGGACATAAAAAATTGTCTGTGATGACACTTCTTCCCTTTCCCACTAATGACTCCACCAGCTTCATCACATTTTTTTTCTCCCAGATGTTGATGTGCTGGTTGCATGTTGTCTCTACCCAAGTATGGGGAAAAAAGTGGTCATTAACATGAGCAGAGAATACACTGTGCAAAACATGGTTACCTAAACTGTAAAAAATTTCTTAGGTTCCTTAGGTATGTCTTTTGTTTTCTGATCTCCTCTCTGTGAAGTACACTCCCCCTCCAGTAAGTTCTGTAGTCAACAAAAAAGGACTAAATACCACAGTTTAGTACCACAGTGACTCGGTGCAGAAGCAGGTTGAAGTGAAGGTGAATTTTTAATCCAAAAGATGAAAAATTAAACTCTGAGCCCTCCTCCAGACTTAAAAGAGCTTGGTGCTGGGGCAGTAATTGGTGTTATTCTGGGTGTTTTTTCCTCCAGAAGCTCTGGTTTGCTCTCGGCTTTCTCCTCCAGAGCTCCCTGTATCTCAGCAGCAGTCTGTTGGTGTCCGTCTCTCATTTCCTCTGGTCCACCAACACCCTGCACTTGTGATTTGGAATTTGAATGCCAGTTTTAGAAATGAGACTTTGAATCTTCAAACTATTTGATGCAGACCTACCATTAAATGTGTATAAAGGTCACTTTTTCCACTTTTTCTCACTCTTATAATTATGTTTCTATTTGTGACATAGGTTGTTGAGTCATTATATTACATGCTTCTGCAGCTGTTCGAACACAGACAATCGGAGAGGATTATGACATACCATTACCAACGCTTTGTATCCCTCAGCCATCTTTAGAGTGATAGTCGTAGAAGACATGCAGGCACATGAAGAATTGATATGAGAATCATGAGAAAAGATCAAGGAGATTTAAAATGACAGCTCACTTCTAGTGATAATGAAAGGCTCCTAGAGTTCACGTGATGGATTTGAATGCTACAAAAAAGTGACCTACCTTTTCAATACAATCAACCTATCAACCTGTGATGACAGGCTGGCTGATGGCGTTTATTCTCATCGTAAAAAAGGGTCTTGCAGCTTACAATATGTAAGAATGGACTTTCTGAAAAAGTATAGTTCAAACGTGAAGGTGGGACTGGGCACTACATATCAATGATGTCTCACTATCCTGACATGAGAGTAAATAAAGTCTTGAATTTTTAAATGTAATATTGTGATATGACACAAGTGTTGTCTTGTCCTGGTTTTAAAGGCTGTATTACAGTCAGGCAATGCAGTTTTTTTTAACTGTTAAAGCTGTTCCAATATTCCCCTTTACCAGCCTATCAGTTATCAATATTTCTGGTGATAAGGTGTTGAATATTTTGTGGAAGCAACAATATTCTTCCTTACAGTGTGGTCTAAAGTATAAATGCAAAATGTTTTTGGGCACATCTCTGCATATATAGTATTTCATATAATTTTCATTTTTAATTTTGTGTTGCCACTCTTGTATTGTCACACAGGGAGAAAAACCATGTATTTACACGTGCTGCCCTCAGTTCCTTAACTCTGTTGTTGCTCCTGCTTTGCTCTGTGTCAGTTACACAGAAAAAAAAAACAAAGTACTTGTTAAATGACTCGACATCTCTTGAACTCAGTCTTAACAAAATTGTAAAGTTCGTGTTTTATTTATTGTTATTTTCTTTTTTCAATGGTTTACTTGATATTGTACAGATGTTTACTTAATATCAGAATTGTTTATGAAAGTCACAACTTTAAATATGTTGACATTACAATTAATTTTAAACGTTCATATATTGACTAATGACTTCACTTGGACTCAGGTGTTTTGACTTAGGGTGACCTTTTTCTGCACAGCTTTTTAGAGTAATAAATTTGTTGTATTTTCTGAATACTTTGGTTGATCTAACTAAGATCTTTCTGTCGTTTTAGATTTCTTGACCATTGCAACAATACTGGGGACTGGAATCTTAGGTGAGCACTTCTATTTCACTACATTGGTTGCAGAAATCACAAAAAGAAATAAACACTGCGAAAACCTGGACATTTCAAATATACCTTAAACTAAGGTAGATTAATCTCAGATCTAAGGAAAGAAGTGTAATGGCCGATGAGGGGAAGCAAAAATGATGACCATGAGTATTCGAGGATTAACACTTGTGGGGCTATTCTACTGACCGTTTAGCAGCACCAAGCTGTGCCATGCTGCACTGATTTGCGTTTCTATCATCATTTTTAGTGCCCCGAGCCACACAGAGCTGTACCCAAGGCAGGGGTCAAAGTGAGCCTCAAAATGAGCAGTGGTGACATCAGGGGGCTTTGTCATTGTGAAGCGAAAAAATCATCTTCATAGATTGTCATGATTTAGTGACCCTTCAGTGACATGTTTAAATAGCCACTGCTACTATGGCACCCATAACATTTTTTGATCATTTTTGGCAGATAGCATTAGCCTAACCCCAGCCCTCTGTGAAGGCGTTGCTCTTTAATGTAGAAGCAAGTGTGTCATCAGTTAAATACACATCCACAAGCTGGAAGCCCTGATGTAATGGAAATACAAATCACTGCCATGTTACATATCAAGCAGAGGCACAAATGTTTATGGGAAAATGCTTGTTGTAATTACCTTAAAGAACAACTGACGAGTTGTGAAATTTGAATGATAAATTGGATATGTTGAGCACATAGCTGAAAACCGTTGTGGTCCAGGAAGGACTGAAGTGAAGATTAAGACTACATGGGGAAATAAATGGTGCAAGTTGGCAAAATGAATCAGATGGCTAACTGAATATAGGAGAAAAGCTTCCTATTTAGAGTTGGGTAGCCCAAAAAGTACAGATCATTGTGCCAGGGAAGCATACTTGATGACCTCTTCAATTAAAGAAAAGCACAGTTGATGACAATGAGATCTGGCAAAAAAATGCTGGAAAAAGCTGCCTAATAATAAGTTAGACATGTTGTTAAGATTGGATTGATTGAATATGAGGAACTTAAAATTCATTTGGACAAAGAAAAATAAAAACACACCGGACAAGATACTCTTCATAAACACAAATAGCAGGAACAGCAGTGTGATCATTTAATCAGCAACATCACAAACTGTAATGTATACATTAAGTGTGGAATTCACTTCTTTTTTGCAGAGTCTCAAACAAAAATGTAACTTGTAATATTTTGATCAATATTATTGTACTGAAATATGATTATACAAATGTGTATGGGCATGTTTCACTTATCTGATATGACAGCAAAAACTTTGATGATCTATATCTATTCTTTCTACCATACATCCTTTTTATAATATCTGTTCTTTTTAAAAATAATTATGGCTCTGTCCATCTCTTAGTTTTCATTGGCAGAGCAAATTTAACTGTGGTTTATGAAGTGTAGTTAACGGCAGAGAGATTTTTGTAGAGGCAGAAATTACATGGGGCATTACATTTAACTACTTTGTTTTCAGCAGGGTCTTCTTGTAGTTTCACAAAGGTGGAGCCCTTCCAAGTTAATACTTGTTCAATCACTTAAATCTCATATGGAAATCAGCACTGTCCATTAAATTTTATAAGTTTGAGCCAGAGCGGAAAGGAGTGTCAGTGGGAGAGGAAGACGAGCAGAGACAGTGATAGACAGGCAGGTAGATGCGCTGACAAAAAGTCAGACATTGTCTAACTTGTGTCTACAACTCTACTTATCAAAGTCAGAAACGGTTCTATATCCTTTCAATTTCTAGGTCTTCCAGTGACAATAGCACATGCTGGACTGGTGCCTTTCCTTGTTTCCTTTCTTGTTGGCTTCTTTGTCCAAGTAAGTAACACATTGCAACAACAGATTCCGATATTTTTGAAAGAATGGCACAGTGTGTGAAATTTCAATATGTTCAAGGTGTAAAGAAACACAAATAAGTCTAAAAAATATGTCCTGCCACTGAGAAGGACTAAAAGAGCAGTCAAGTTGACGCAGTATTTCTGAGACAGACTTTTCTGTTGTTTCTAGAAGAAGCTTAGGTTTTCCCATGAAAATCAAGATCTGACCTTTTTAAAAAATACGTATATGAAACAACCTGACTAAGTGTACATCCCATGCTCACACTTTGAGTAAACAATCTTGAAACACTTGAATATTAGACCAAAAATTTAATTCTTGCGACAAATTCAAAGGTGCTCTTTACATAAGAAATAGTAATTGTGAACATTATCAGTATAATAAAAGAGTTACAACCATTTTACTGCTCAAGCCAAACATTTTTTCATGAGAAATAAGACAATTTTGTGACAGGCAAACTTGCCACACACAAAGAAATGAAAAAAAAACCAAACTGAAACTGAGCACAAATTAAATAGATAACACTTTAACTGTTAAGTGTGATCAGATTAATTGAGTGAGTGAGTGAGTGAGTGAGTGAGTGAGTGAGTGCTTCTATTACTTCCTCTCTAATTATTATTATTTTCAGGTTTAAGGTTTAGGTTTAAAAGTAAGTAGGGTAAATAAACACAAAGCAATATAGGTCTTCCTGTATAAATTAAAAGACCTCTGTAAACGGTCAATGCCGACTGGGGTCTGAATCAGTCACTTCCTTGTGCTACCACTTTCTGCTTTCATCAACTTTTCAGGCAAGGCACAGTTCCACTCTAAAAAGCATGATGTTTGTGCCAATATGCTGTACTCTTGTATTTGTTTCTCTGTTGCACTTGTTTCAAGGACAAAAAAAAATCTTTATTTCCATCCTCTGTTATGCAGGCCTTGCTTATCTACCTGTTTGTGGAACTTCTTCAGAAATGTCAGGTGGTGCAGCTGGAATCATTAAAGGTAAACAGCTGAACAAACCCTGTACCTGCATTTTGCTTTGTAGACTCCATTGTTATTTCTAGAAGCAGACAGGCACGGTCAACTTGACTAGGACAAATTGGAAGTATTTGAAGACATTCATCACACTAGTGACAAAGTAAAACACAAATGAATGGCATTTATAGAAGGTTCAAAGGTTCAGTTTGTAGATAGTGTGTAGGATCTAGTGGCTTCTAGTGACTACGCCCATTGGCTGAAATTATTCTTTTGATTTTCTTTAACTTAGCTTATTAAAGTAATCTTACAGTAAGACTCATGGATACAAATGGTAAGTGATGACAAGACACAGAGAGAGCATTTCTAAATTGTGGCTTGTTAATCTTAGACAGGTGTTGCAGAGTGTATAGTGATGGATCAGGTGGGCATGGAGGTTCCAGCTCCTACAGAGGAGGATGAGGATGATGAGGGTGAAAATGCAGAGGCAGGTAAGATATGTATTTGTCAAGCATTTTTTCAAAATGAAATCATCAGAGAAAGGTATCTTCTCATCAGTGCCCTGAGTATGAAAACTTGATTGATTCATGGATTACACAGATAACTCCTTGGAGCTGGACTTATAAATACATGGTAAAGAGGTCTGCAGTGCCCAAAATAAGCTTATCTTTACATTTTGACTTCCTGTTACTCTGCATTTACTTTATTTTGTTCTTGGCTGTAAAACTAACAATATGGTGAATCACGAAACACTAAAGTTCCAGATTTATCAAATGTTCCCTGTTCTTCTCTAGATAGATGAAAAGGTGTTCCGATTTCGCTCTATTTAGCAGTTTCAAAGCTATAAGTAAACTTACAGTGCACATGTTCACACTGTTGCAATACATTGCTTTGTATTGCATCATACAGCACCATAACCTGCTGCTGTTGCATTGGTAAGGGGCCCATTTGAATTCTATTGATCTTTTAACTAGATGTTTCAGGTCAATGATTGCATAGTGTAATATTAATCAAATGGTCTACGTTTGGTTTCACCTTCATATCACCCCAAAGCTTTATTGTAAATTTCTAATTAATAAGGATTATATTAAAACATTGACTGGGAGAGAATATGAGGATAATAGCAAGTCATCAAAGTCATTTCCCTGTCTGTACACTACTATATAAAGTGAGTTTTGACCTATTTTGATTTTCCATAAATGCTGTAATGCCAAATCAGTACTGCTTTCATGTTTAGTTGTTTTGATATATTCAGTTCAGCGCATTTCGACATCCACCTACTATAATCATATAAGATTCACTTTAGATAAATGAAGTTATTAATTCCAGACACTTCACTTGCAAAGATGCACATTTAAAACTGTACTTATGTACCGAATATTACCTAAACACTTTTCCCTCTTTTGCCAGAAGATGTACCAGTAGCAAGTAAAAGAGTAAATCACACTGTGATATGTCACCTCAAATCTGACAATCATTTGAATCACCTTATTCAACATGTGTGACTTATTGTGGAGCAAAAATCATTTTTGGCAAAGCTTCACAGAGAAGATCATTATAGGATCATTATTGTCATTATTATCATCATTAGATCATTAAAAGGGGGTGATGGATTCCTGCCATGCACGACTTAATAAACCAAGCAATGCAAGGGCAACATGTGCAGGTTACACAAGGTATTTTCAAAGTAATATATATGAGAAATAAGCTTGTTTGAAAAAAAATAGTTGAACAAGCACTTATATATTAATTGATACACTTTCTGTTAACAATAGCATAATTATGCAACATACATACTAGAGATCTGCAACCTGACCTGAGCCCGAAGCAACCTAAGGCCGACCTTGGGTAGCAGCAAGTATCTGCTCACACATGCAGTGAACATCAGGAGATTGTTTCTGTGCAGTGTGTACACACATGTTGGAAATACTCTGTGTAGAATTGCTATAATCACAATAATCACATAATCATGATAATCACTGATAAAATTCATCAATATATGACTGACCTCTGCTTGTAGTATATTAAGGATGCTATTGGAAGGAGACAGTCTCAAATTGGAGGCAAATGCTCCACAGTTAGTTCAAACTCTGGAAATGGAAAGAAAAAGCTAAATAACAGAGGCTATGCAAGTAGTCATATGCAGGCACCTACTGTGTCTTTGAATCATGTTTTACAGATAATGGTTTATTCATAAATAAATAAAGAAGCACTGGAAAGAAAGGAAACATTGACTCATATTCCCCAAACATACACAACTCAAAGGCTATGTCTGACAAAACCTATGTCTTATTTTCTCAGTTTTACGTTGATACTTTTCTTGTGGCAGGATAATTGGCTAGTGTTGGAGACTTTTTTTTTTAACTTGTCCAGTTTGCTCGAGCATAGCCTACAAGCAAAAGCAATTTAAGCTCAAAGCTTCACAAAGGGTTTAAACCATGAATTAAGAACTGATTTATAATTAAATGGACCAGTGGCTTCATAGGCCTTCACTGCTTAACTGCTTTTCCTGTCCCACTGACAGGAAAAATTATATTGTATAATGGATAATTTGTTTTATATATGTAACTTGCCATATCTCATTTTCAGTGATAGGCCTTAAGTCCATGGGCTCATATCAATGTCCAAATCTTTCAGTACTTACTAGTGCAGAGTACTGGTCATCTAACAAATGTGTCCACTGTCCATGTAGGTTTTCCTGGCAAAAATATATACCTATCAAGTGTACTTCAATATTCAATTAATAAGAAAATAGTACAGTAAAACAAATTAAAAAACTACCATAGAGGAACTAGGGACCTGTTTTACAAAAATGCTGTGGAGTGAATTGCCAACAATCTGAGAAGAATTTTTAAAATCTGCCTTTGTAGAGATAAATAATACATTGCTGAGATTTTTCATGTAGTTATCAAAAAAGCTACAGTAATAACAAGATAGGTGAATACAGATAAAGGCCTGTGTATTTAACTTTCCCAACTACAAACAACAGTTATAGGTTTCTAAGTCAACCAGGTGCACATGAATGCACCATGAAGCTGTCCCTGTGTATGGGCCATAAGGCACCAGACTGACTGCCAGCCTCAGCATGTGTTGGGGCTATTAGTTAGCATCTGTTGCCTTAGTTTTTCAATGTGTTTTTCAGTGTGTGAGTTCATTTGGTAATACTTATTTAAACTGTAAAATATCACTAAATGCCAGCTAGTTAAATCCACTTTTTTACATTTTATATGATAAACCTTACCCAGTTTGTCAGTTTCTCTGAAGGGTGGAAATGCTTGACTCAGGTTGTTTCTTAATTGTCATGACTTGGCCATTGAATGACTTCTGTCAATGCTCCAGTTGCTCATCCTAAAAGATGAGAGAGAGCAGGTAAGTGTTCTTCTGAGTTCAGTGGAGTAAGACTCCACAGAGTCCTGCAGTTGTGATTTCATGACATTTCTAAAACTGTGACAGCAGTGATTTTGCTTTGTCAGTAACATGGATAGGGAGCTACAATTGTGTTGTGGATGAGAACCTCGCTGGTTTGAGAGGCGCTGCAGTTCAAGGACAGTGCTGAGTCTGATGCACTGCCCAGTTCAGCAGTTCAATGAGTATGTTCTTTGCCCAAGTTGTTGTTGGGTCAGTACAAAACTAGCCTATACGAGCACTACTACCAAGATTATTAGCAGTCTTGTTTTTTATAATAACATGATGTCTATAATGTCATATTTGAGATTATTTTTCTGTGGTTTTAATTGTATTTCACTAAGCTGGTAACAGGATGTCAATCATAATAAAGGTATGCTTATTCATCAATGAGCTACACTACTAAAATTTACTGATTAGTGTGGCCTATGATATTTATACAATATTCAACTATCAATATGTATGTATGTGTTTCTTTTATGGTTATGTCTCCTTAAAGGTCAGACTTAGACTACTTTGACTTGTAGAGAGGTGTATTTCACATTCCTCTACTGAAGCGGGAGATGTCTTTGAACTTACCAAAACTATTACATTAAAAATGACTAGGACAGGCTAGATTTGGTACGTCATAAATCTGTAAGTCAATGAAACCTGAAACCTCCAGTGCAGAGCACACATGTTAACATTTGTAGTGAAAGTTTGCAGTGGCACAACTGCTAACACTGTGTCAGCAACTGTTAGTTACAAGTTTAGAGGCCAACAAAAAAAAAGATGCTTATTATTCTGATACAGCTGTTTTTTGCCAGTTTTTTCGCACAATATGCTCCTCAGTTTCATCATAAAGAGTTAGGGTGTGCTTGCTTGCAGCTACTTTTAAGAGCTTTCCTTTACTCTTTATAAACACTGTATTAAACATAACATTAACATATGTCTGGAGAGAGACTTTAAGATCTGAATGCTTTTCCCTCTGCTGTATTTAAAGACACTATAAATTGGAAATTGTGTACACCACTGTAAACAAGCCATTACTGTTAAGTAAAATCAGACAAAAAACACCCTTTATCCATTAAAACTGCATGCACATGTTTAGGAATGGTTGATGTAGAGGAAAGGCACCTTTTTTGATTAAACTGAAGCTGGCATAGCATGGCTTGCACAGATGCTAATGCTAGTGTGTTTCTTGTGTGTCTCTTGTTATATAACGGACCTCTGCATTTAACATGTTTGTTTGCCATTAATTTTATATGCTTGACTACCAAGTTTAATAATGTACACTCCGCCAGGACCACTTACATCTAAGTTATTACACCATAGACAGTACAGTTATGATTGGCTGTATGGTTGTGTTCTGGAAGCTCCCTGCCTGTCCATGCAGCATGCATGGGAGCAGCATCAGTCTCCCTGGGTTACTCAAAAGAACATGCTGTAACACCTGTGACATTCAAGTTCAGATAAGTCCAGAGGAATCTAAAAATCTTCATTTCCTTGAATCCTGAAAATAAACCAGGGCCTTTAATTACCTCAACTACAGAGGGCACTAGGTCTCTATATTGGGCAAGTTTTATTAGAGGCAGGCTTTTATTTCAGATCCCCTCAATTTATTCAAGCCTTGTTTACCGTGTTTTGATTAGCAGCATTTTTCCAGTTGAAGTTTCTGCGGTTGGCTGTGAATACAACTTCAACACTTCCTGTACCCCCCCGACAAAATAAAAATAATAATCAGATTCAGCTTCAGGCAAAATGCAGACTCAAGTTATAGGATGCTGCCTAAATATGAACATCATTGCAACTTACCTTGAGGGATATTGACGATGCTCCCATCAGTTTTCACTGACAGTCCAAAACCTCATAAAAAACCCTCTCTGATCTTATCCTGGTCCACTTTGTCCCAAGATAAACCAAATTTAATCAATTGAAACAGCAGTCTCGTCCATTTCAATGATGTTCTTCTTTAAAATTCTTTAGAGCTGACAGCCTTGCCAATGTAGTAAGGGTCTTTCTGGGCCATGGTAGTGCTAAATCATATTGAGAATATATATATGTGTGTGAATATCTTTGTAGCTAACCTTTTCCAGCCACAAACATCTTGCCTCCATCGTTCACTGATGAGTAGATATCTAACACTTAGTTTTTATGCAGTCTTCTGAGAATTTCTTATACTTTGGCACAAGCATTCTCTTGGACAGAATTTAAATTTTAATATTGTTTAAATTTTATTGCATTATTTCATTATTGTAAGGGCTGTGATGTACCTATGGTGTAGCCTGGTAATCTGATAAAACATTTAAGCAAACCTTTAGACATTATGTTTTCTTTTTTGTAAGAATACACATTGCAGTCACAGCTCACACAAACAAAGTGTCATTTATTTTTTATTTACAAAGAGGCCACAGTTCAAAGAAACTCACAGTGTTTATAAAAACAAACTGATGTATGAAAACTTGTTTCTCTTTCTGTCCCAATGTGTTGAAACTTATGATACTATCACTGGAGAAAAACAATAATGCAGCACACATGAGGGTTAGGGTCAGTTGTGACTGCCAGGGATCTTCACTTGTCTAACATGCAATGTAGTATTTTTTTTAAAGTTATTTTGTTTTGTCATATTTTTAGTAATGGTACAGTAGTACTACATGAGGGACAGTACTTTGACTTGAATTAACAACCTTTTACATCTGTTTACACTCGTTTCTCCTTGTTTTTCAGATACAGGTTTGCTCCGGTCAGATGCTGTGGATTTGCACAACCAAGCTGAGACCCTGCAACCAAACCTTCATCTACTTGGTCACATCTTCCTGTCCAAGCCCATGAGCCATGCCTTCAACTGCATCCTACTCTTCCAATTGTAAGTTAACATGGAAATGATAGGTCATTCATGCGTTTTACTATCCACTTAGTCCATTTGCGCTCTATGTGAAGTTTGATCTCTGTCATTACACTGTAAGCTGTTTTTATAAAGGAGCAACCCTTATTTAAAAGTGTATTTTTTTCTCTTGTTATAACTTGTAATGTCAAGACTGTGCAAGTATTTCTAGTAATTACTGAAAACTGAGTCATTCTAATAAGTTTACGGTGAAAGTTGTTTTTGTTGTGTCCCTTTATTGCTGAAAAGAGGAGATTTAATGTTAAAAGCAAAATTTAAAAAAAATGCCACTTGCAAACACTGGATTGAATCTTGTTAACCAAAGAAACTATGCAAAAAAAGAGAGTTTATTAAAAAGAATAATAAAAAGTGCAAAAAAAAAATCTTTAAAAGAAAAGTGCACACGGCTCAATTCAATTTTTTTTTCAACAAATAATAATTTGTAATCAAAAAAGTAGCTGACCACTTCTGCCATGTTTGTTTTAGCTGTTTTTTAAGAAATCCCTTTGTACTCTGCCTACCTGTCATCAAGCAGCAGACAGACAGAGTGATTGGCTAATGAGGTGAAGCTTTAACTTTCAGCATCTAAAGAGGCGGATGATTGAGTTTTGGAGACCAAACAGGGCTTTAAAAAAAATTTCAAAAATTTAAATTTTAAAACAAACCCAGCCAATATTGGGTCTTTCTTGACTGACCAGAAACAGAAATACAAAAGAACTGTAAGTGCCGCTTGTTTAAATGTTTAATATTTCTATGTGATTAACTTTGTCATTTAGGAGGGAAACAGGTTTACAGAAAAAAGGAAAGAAAAAAATTAAACTCCCAGTGACAAAACACAGAGCTACTTGGCACCGTCCTGTGGTGCTTTTAAAGTTTTCAGTTACAAGCAAGCCATCCTGCAGTCATGACTGCCCCCCCCTGTGTCTATCCTATTTACTTTTCCCTTTGAATGCTTTACATATTGAACAGTCAATGTGGTGAGATACAGTTATAAAGTGCCATGTTACTAATACATACAGTATATTCATTTAACATATGGTACCATAAACTAATTATGACTCACTATTTACTTTAAATTTCATCCTGTGGTATTTATATTTTCTCTCAATTTGACATAAGTCGCAATTTTGGGAAGATAGAATCAATACAGAAGTCATTTTCATATTTTTAAAAGCATTGTTTTTAACAGCTTCTGGGAAAACAACATTGTCAAGCCTTTTTCTATGTACTAAGACCAATACAGACCAAATATTAAACAATGACTCTTGACTCCCAAAGCCTTGGTACAATTAGCACCAAAGCCTACCATTAAATCATCACCAGGTCATTGTCTCTGAAATACAGCGCAATATCCCAGCATTTTTATGTCAGATCATTCAAGTTTTAGTGTCCTGACCAGCAAATCTGCACTCAACTGTGCTAGGACAGCAGACTTGTGCTAAAACAGTCTTGAGATATTAGGAGTATCAAGCTTGTGTCAAACATTGATAAAATATAAACATTGCTGCAGCATGTGCAGTCCACTGACATTTTCAACTTACTTTGAGTCCCTGTTTTCTGTCCTTAATTAAAATTTGAAAGCTAGGAAATGAAAATTGGCATTGAACTTTAGAATTAAGACTCCACTGTGAGACCACAAACAAACTGTAATCTAAAGAAGTTCAAACTGTCTATGGAAGTGTTAAGCTAAAGTTTGATTTACCTCATGAAGAACTGCTTTCTGTTTCTGTTTTTAGCAATTTCTCCAATGGCTAATGATCCATCTCACTCACTCTATATGCCTGATGGTCTGGAAAAGTCATTGTATAGGCTGAAACTAAATTTTTACTTGTGAAAAGTGATGCAACACTTAAAGACATGACTTTGGTAAAAGTTAGGATCAACTGTGGTCACTGGGGCATTCAGCTGTTTGCCATGTTACAGGCATCATAGTGATATTTCTTTGGGTTTTTTTAACAATGGTACACTAGTATAGCATAAAGCACAGGGTTCTGTGTCGATGTGTGTGTCCTCACGGGCACAGTGGAGAGGGACAAGGCTTTTAGCATTGCTGGTGGAAGGTCTTGTTATCAGTGTGCAAGCAGCTCTGTAACACCTGGCCAATCGATAGTTCCCTCATTGTGTTCAAGGAGGCTTAGTGGTCGATCAATGCCGAGGCTCGACCACACACACAGATATACACACACGCCACACAAAACATGACCTGCATCTTTTACCCTTGGCGGCCCTTGGTCTTTATGTACTGCCCTACAGAGTGGAGCTGTTGTACAACACACATAACGACACCTTCACACCGAATGCAACACACAGAGACATGCAAATTTATACTCTATGCGCTTGCACACAATTCAATGAATGCACAATATTTACAGTGAACAAAACATATTTAAATAAGTTAGAAATAAAAAACAAGCTTTCTGGTAAAAAATTTACCCGATACATAATGGAGCATCGAATTTTTATTTGTATTATGTATACAGGCTCTAATGTTGTTTCTCATTCATCCCGGCTTTACTCAGACAAGGTTTAGAGTTTGCACATTAAATTTTACAATTTTTTTGCTTTTTAACTGAAAAATAAAAGTACCGTGGCAGTAATGCATAGTCCCATGCTCCCATGAGTCCCGTGGTCCTCCAGCAAATGAGTAGGAAGTGCTGTGTTACTATACTGTTAAAAATTTTCCTGTAAAATAACAGTAAACAACTGGCAGCAGGGTTGCCATTATGCTATTGTAAAATTAACATTTTCTTACTTTCATTAAAATTTACGGTTTTGTACTGTTGATGAAAAATACAGTATGGGCTGTTTTCTTATTACTTTTCCTGTAAAAAAAAAACAGTTAACAACTGGCAGCAGGATTGCCATTATGTTATTGTAAATTAACATTTTGACTGTTTTTAAACAGTTTTCTATTACTTTTTTCACAGTATTTTACAATTAACTATTAACTTTTCATCATTTTTTACATACTTTTAATAACCTTTTTTTTTTACCTGAAGGAATAGGCACACTATTGATTAAAGGCACTTTTATTAAGAAAAAAAGGTTATAACAGCCTTTACTGGTTGACCTTCTTCACAAAATTTCCACCCAAAGACAACTACAAGCACAGAGCACAGAGCACAAACCAACAAAATGTTTTTTTGGATGAAGAGTAGATTTCACTGATTTTTCTATCGTGTTTATAATCTGTGAGAAAAAAAATCCACAGCTTCTTATTGCACTTTACATTTATTTTGATATAAAGTTGCAGACTTTACATACAGAACTCTTACATGTTTAACAAGTTTAACAAAAACCTGAGACAATCCTCTCTCAAAATACACTTATCTTTTTGCTGAAAATAGTGCAATACAAGTGACAAAGTTACTCTAACTTTACTTTATGGAATTATAAGCAGTTGAGCTACATCGCAGAATTACAACAAAGCATGTCAGTGGTATAAATAAAAAATGAACATTAAATAAAAATGTTTTGTCTGTCTGTCAAAAACAGCCCAACCACCTACTGTTACATCATGTTCAAATAGAAACTTTACATTCATGCTCATTTCAACAAGGCACAAGTCCAATGATGTAAACATACCACAAGTATTGGGAGATGGCAGAGAATGACTTTCAGTATCGCTGACTCGAAGACAGTTCTCTCAATCCAGCTTTGGTAGCCCTGTGTGTGTGTGTGCGTGCGTGTGTGTGAGAGAGAGAGAGTTGAGGTTGAAAAGTCACTTATATCGCAAAAAACAGGTTTTAATTAAGGTAACTAACCTCTGGATGAATTCAAATGTGCATGTTGCCTCCTCTTGGTACTGGAGATTAAAGGTGGAAAAGGTGGAAAACAAAGCAGCAAGCCCTTTAAGGAATGTGGGCTGGATGCCCTCACAAATGATTTGGCCCTCAGGGCTGACCATCCAGTCCTGAATACAGCTTTACTTTATAGTGCAGAATGCAGAATTCAGACGAACAAACAGTTAAAATGATTCAATTTATGAATTTTATTAAAGCCATTACTTACCTGTTAATGATCTTTTAATTTGGTCTTGAACTACAAAGCATTTCGTAAAGTCTACTTCAATATGAGCTCTATAGATTATTGTTCATCCTTCTGATGAAGAATAATGATGATTGAAAATGTTTCAAGTAAGTTTTTTTTTAGCTACATTAACATTAGCCTTCACTTCACTGAAGAACTTTTCTAGCTAGCCTACTTACTTTAATGTCTTTTGTTTGACATCATTTGATGCTCACTTTTGATTACTGGCAAAATACTTGTGCTGTCAACAAATTAACTTAGACAAGTAAAAATTGATAATGCACTCCTTGTGCTGTCTGATTAATCTGCAATCATCTAGAAAATTCTACCCAGCGTTAGCTGCTGAATCCTTCTGTCATGACATGCACATATGTATTCAGTGATACAAACAAACTGGAAACATCAATCAACTTGCAGATTTTGTACCGATTTATAAAGTAAATAAAATTGGTACTCACCAAATAATTAGAAAGATGGGGATGGATTGAGAAACACACACATCCAGCTTTTCAGGTGCAGTTTATTAGGTCCTTCCAAAATGCAAAAAATACTGCATGATACTGTTAGTAGGGGTAGGCCTGCTTTGGACAGCGGTAAAGTGCTGTATTTCAGGAATACACCTGGGATCTGTTAAAAAACGGTAAATGGAATGTAATTTAATTGTTTTTATTTAATGTTATTGATAAAGTGGTGTATTTAAAAATGCCAGGTTGATACTGCTGAAATCCAGCCCTAAATTTACAGCAATCATTCACTCAGATGTTACAACAAGTAGAGATATAAAGAGGTCTGACAGGACAGGACAGCAGCTCAAATGCAACAACTATCAAGATGATTCTTTCTGTCTTTGATGGCAGAGTCATTTCATGTGTGCTGATTCACCTACGATTTTACCCATACCCCTTGGCCAAGATTTCAATTATGTAGGAAAACTGGAAATGGAGACAGAGTTTCTATTCAAATGGAACTGAAAAAATATCTAATTTATATATATTAGAAAATATGCCTTTAATCCCTGATGATCTTGGTTACATGTAAATATCTGGAGAAAATACCTCAAGTTTCAATCAAATGGCAGCTTCTTGGCATGTGCTCTGTTCTTTGCTGTGTGGTAAGTTATCCTGGTTCAGAAATATGGCTTAGACTGCTGTCAATGAAACTTGTTTGCATTTCCTCCTAAGATTTGAAAAAAATAAATAACACCTTGCTGTCTGGGGAAACTCCTAATTGGATTTGCACTCTCAACAACCAACTCCTGAGTGATTAAAGAGGCTTAAGGTTACAGAAGCATAGCATAGAAAAGAAGCACAACAGGTGTTAAGCTACACAACTCTGTCTTGTTGTTCACTTTGGATTGATGCCTGCAGTAAAAAGACTCATGTTCAGAAACATCCAGCATATTTATGGAGGCACATTTTACAAACACGTTTCTGGCTTGATGTGAATGTGTGATGCATATTTTCACATATGTAATGTAAAACCAAAACATTTGCTTTAAGTAGCCCCCAAAGGCAACTTTTGCTTTGTGTAATTGTTTAATAGAGAAGTTGTGGATCAAGGCATTGCAAAAAAGGAATGATTTATAAATTAAATCTCTTAGCTGTTCCTAGCCTTAGGGGCTAGGTAACACTTTATAATTTTAACATCTTAATGTTTTAAACGACAGAGTAATTTTAACAGTCAATGATGACCGGTCTCTTTCCTGACACCTAACAAACTCTCTTCTTCTTCTTCTTTTTCTCTTCTCTTTATCTTTCTTTAGTATTTCTATTGGAATAAGTTATGTTTTAGCTGGCAGTGAGGCCTATGCAGCTCTACTAAATATCAGGTAAGTTGGAAATCTATGAAAAAAAAAATTCCAAAAGTTAGATCAATTATTAGAAACTACTACATGTTGTTTTATTATCTTCAGTAACTTACTGCAAAATTATGTGGGGTTCATATTTTATTAATGCATCATATCTGCTGTTTTTAAAAATAGCATTTCTTACAAAATAAATTTATGATATAAATGTTAGACTGATGTTGGGGTTGAAGCTTTTTTCATCTTTTGCAGTGTCTTTGGCAAAGCATAAACAAATTAACCAGACCAGCCAAAGGCTTTACTTTGGTATCTTGGCAGTAAATGTCTTCTAAACTGGCAGAAACAAATTTCATCAAAGATCAATAATGTCAAGCTTGCTTACCTATATGACGAAATTGAGTAGCATGTAGTGTCCTCCTGTTTTATCAGCCTAAAACCTATTATTAAATAGAATTCGCTCTCGTGATTTGTTGGGGGTTTAGAGTTTTCCTCTATTATTAATGTTTCCAAAGCTGACAGTGTATTAAACAGTATTTTAAAAACCTATGATCACATTTGTTCCACTGCTATTGATAATCATCTAAATAGAGGCAGCATTTAAACTGGTTTCAGTTTGTACTTAAGATGACTAGAAGCTGGATATTATACAAAAAGAAATCAAAAGTTTTCTAAGAAAGTTTCTGAAATTCCAGAATCAATAAAGCACTACAAAACTTTGATTAGTCTTAAAGTTAGTTCAATCCATAAAATTCACAGTAGTACGTATTCAGTGGGGAGGAGAGGATTTAAATCGACTCCTGTATAACATATGAGTCACTTTCATTTTGACTTTGGTTTTCCTCCTCCACATAAATCACCAAAATTATTTTTAGGGGTAGCAGCTCTCAACAGTGTGTGACTCAGGGTGACTCAGGGTGAGTCATCCAAACAGTTAAAATGAAAGCAAACAAAGAATTAGAACACTTCACTGAGCAGTGAAAACATCATTAAAAAATACATTATGTGTGAGGAAAATTAAACATTAATGCAGGTTTTCAGGTCATTCTATTACAGGTTGAAACAACAATTATTAACAAAAAATGTCTATCCACATCAGTCTGACCCTGCATCAGTTTGCTTTCATGTCTCAACAAAAAGTGAGAAAAGTTGCTGTAGGCTACGTGAGCTCACAAAATCTTTACTTAAAATTGAATTTTAAAGCATTCAAAAAACTGAGGCCTCCCCAGAGAGCTGATAGCTGCCCCCTAGAGTGGGAGGCTTTAAAACAATGTCTTGAACTGACAATACTCCTCTTAATTACAGCAAACAAACATGTACATACATTGTAGAAAAGTTTAAGTTGAAAATTTTCATTTCTGTATTAAATGACTGACCCAAGACTTAAATTTAAGACATTACTAATGAATACAGATGAATAGTTAAATGAAAGCCTTCTTTCTGTCCCTCACTTAACATTAAACTGCGGTCACTACTTTCTAGAAAGTTAAACTGGCCCTTTTAAATGCATAAATGTTCTAAATAAATCCAATGATTATATTTTAACATTCCATCTTGCTATTAGTCACTTTCTTTTTGACACATTTTATGTATAGATAACTAATAATAATGTTATATGTTATACCACATGGTCCACTAGTAGCTGCTTTGAAGCTTTTTGTCATTTTGTTTGATCCACAGAAGCAGAAAATGTTTATTTTAACATGTTAATTATTTTGAATATAAATGTTATCTTTTAAGACAGTAGGACCATGCTGCATCAGAGTTTGCTGATTTGGTGTTGTCAAAACCAAAAATTCTGACTACAAAATGTTACCTTTGATGTATGCTTAAGTATTAATCCTATGTAAATATTTAAATGTTAGATCTCAGTGCTGTAAGCAGCAATTCTCAGTTCTATTTCCCTTCCCTGTAGTAGGGTGGAAATAAAAATCTTAGAATCACATCTAAAAAAATAACAAAAGTATTTGTACAGAAAGGAATACATAAAGTTTATAAGTGATAAGTCCAAGTCCACTTGTTGGATACCAGTAAACATGAAAAAGTAGTTGAATTCATTAATTACAAAAAATAATGGCACCTAAAGCTAATATTTACATTTAATTGACAGAATTTTTGTTTTTGGATCAACATACGTACAATTATAGAAAGACAAATGCAAATCATGTACAGTGTAAATAAAAACTGTTTGTTCTTATCTCAGATTGCAGTACATCAACACAATGCAGAATAAAACAGTAACGAAGTAGTTTATCACAATCACATAAAAACGAAATAAGACAATTTCATTTTGACAGCAGTAGTAATGATGATTAGGCTGTTCTTAGTTGAGAAATGGCACAAACTTTTTCTCTGCAATATTGTTTTTGCTATTTCAAAAGAGTCCAAAAAGAATCAAGTACTTTGCAAGCAAAATTTACAAAACTATCAGAAAGTTACTGTGTACTTAAAAACGTAATTAGTAAATGTTGATATAAAATTTACATGGTAAAACAGGGACTTTAAAAATAAATTTTTTGAAATGAGTTTACTTTAAGGTCTGTAACAACAATGATGCCCCTGCTATGCATCTTCCCTCCAGCAGAATAGTTTTGATATCTGAGAGGTAAAACAGAATTACTGTAAGGTATCATTACATTATGTAGAAGTCTCAAGAAAAGTTTCACAGTCCTTTTGTGGCCAGTTAAGTAAACAAACTGATCAGCCAGAATCTCCTCTTCTTCTTGTTTTTTTTTGTTCATCACTTTCTTCATCCTAGACTTAAGTTCATCCAGCTACTCTTATTCATGCAGAGTTTACTGAAGTGGGGCTTTCTCCTCCTCTATCCTTTTCTGTGCAGCCACTGTGCATTCTTAGTCTTCTCATCCATTTTGAGATTGAGGCTTATCTGTTAAAATCAGTGTGCTAACAGCATTGATCCATTCAATGTGAGTTTCTCTCAGCCACTCAAAAAGCTCTGGTTCAAAAAACTTTGGCATTTTGGGGGTCTTACATATTTCAGCAAGGAGCTTGAGATGCTGCAGTCAGAAGTACAACTAATTTTTCAATACCACTCAAATTGTGATCTAATGAATAATTAAATTTTTGTTTAGGCTTTAAAAAAATCTGCCTGATGTTCTCCAAGGCTTTACTCAGTTACACACGTGATTACATTTTTAGTGACAATAAACAGTAGTAAGAGGAACTTTAGCGATTACCTCACTTTTACTAAGCCAATTAGCAATCTGTTACTGAGACAGTTAAAGGGGTCTCTATGGGTGGACATTTCAGTTGGGTTTTGGGTTCAGTGGACAGACTGATCCAGTCTGGGGATGGGGTGGGTTTGCTTCTATAAAAAATGCAACTCCAAGTACTCCAAACTTGTCTTATTTACATGTTGTAAATAATGGTGAAGATCCTACTATAAGGGGCAAAAGGTTAAAACTATGAACAGAACATGGATATTTAAATGCCAAAATGCAACTGTGTGTAAACTTAAGTTGTTTGTACTGATTAGTGATTCATCATACTGGTGTCGTTGACTAACTTTGAAAGCACACTAATGTCACTGAAGCACAAATCAATACAGCACCGTAATCTGTCTCTTTCGAGTGATTGTTGTCTCCTCCTTCCACTTCACAACTCTTCTTTTCCTCTCCCAAACCTATAATTACCTTTATCAGTTAACAGGACTAATTTATTTTGTCATGCCCCAGCAAGTACTTAACCCCAAATAATATTATTCAAACTGTGCGGGTCGGTTGGACCGCTTTGTTGGCACGCCTGGGTGCTTCATTATCGGCCTGTTCGGCGCCAGGGGAGATGCTGAGATGCATTTTGTGGGAGTGGGAAGGCAGGGTTACTGGAGTGAAAAAACCTTGGGCAGCCTCCTTTGGATAAACCTCCTTATTCGTCCTCCCCAGGGGCAGCAATCAATAGGTTACTGCAGGTCTCTGCACAAAAGCTCTCCTCTTAGTCCGACTACTGCAGTATAGGGTGTCTTGGAAATAAACCACAGAGCTCTGCAAGATTCAAAGCATTAGTAAGGTTAAATTTCAACCCAGGGACCAGATTATTGTCCCTTAATATACTTTGCAGAGTTTTAGGTTCTAAAGGTGGTCATTTTTTGTACAGTTCAAGATTCGTTCCACTGAAATGGTTTTTTTGAACATTTCATTATCCTAAATGTCTGACTTTGATTATACTGAATTTTATCCATACAAAGTTTTTTATAAGAGAAGAAGTGTTTACACACTCCAGTCCTAAAGGGTGTGATGTCTTTGTACTTTTGTGATTCAATTAGACTTCAGGTAAGCTAGAACTGTTAAGTCACAAATTTAAAAGTTCATTGCAGGCAATGTACCTTTAACCTCTGGCAGTCATACTTGTCAGTACACAATTAGAGTTTGCGTTAGCACAACCATTAATGCAGAGTCAACCATTGCCAATTCTAAGATAATGAGCCAACAAACAACCTGGACCAAAAAAAAAAAGCCCAGTACACTAATTACAGTCCTCTGATATATTTGGTAGTTGCTAACTTTGGTCATTGCTCTGATGTATCCTCTGACATTTGTCATCTTGATGCAGACTGCCATTTATACAGTGACATATTAAAAACAGAAGACAAAACTTTTTAAGTACAAAATACTAGCATTTAGTGACTTTTAAGCTCATGACCTACTGCTGCTCTCTCCTCACTTTTTAGATTAGATGTGAATAACTGTATCTCAGTCTTAGTTATCTGAAAAGTGTGTGGGTAACTTACCAGCTTAGCCAAGTTACTGTTTTACTCAATGATTGGCAGCTGTCTCTCTTGACAGGCAAACTCTGTCACTTTTCCTCAGGAGCTACGTTAATCTGTCCAGTGTGTTCAAAATATTGAATTAAAACAGTTTGTGGTGGTGGGTGAAACATAACTCTGTTCATTGATCTCTTTTGTCTCTATCAGTCTCTTGCAGTGTGGCGTCCATTTTAGCAAGTACTCTGCTGCTCAAACCCAGAAGTTGATTTTTTTTTTTGTTGTGCAGTTTGAGTACGACTTTGTCTTCCTATTCAGACAATCACTCCAATTTCTGTTATCTAGGATTTCTGCAATAATTGATGAAAAATTTAAAATGGTTTGGTTGAAATTGGCTCAATATGACTTCCGGTCTGGCTGACTAAGAGATGGCAGCATAGAGTATCAGGCTCCCGATTATTAAAATTTTTAGCCCGATAAAACTCGAAACTTCTTGGAGACGCGCAAGTGCAACTGCAGATGAAACGGGCGAAAGATTATGCCCAGAAAAATTAAGAAAAGTGTCGCACGCACGAGGGAAGGAACACGACGACATAGAGGAAGATCAACTATCGCAAGCTAGTAGTAACATGCTAGAGAACAAGCAGCTTGGAGCAGAGCCAAGATGCTAGTCTCCACATTATTCTGAGAGAGTTGTGGGAATTCAGAAAGGACTCCGACCAGAAATTAAATGACATACGGAAGGACATTGGTAAGATCAACAAACGAGTGGAGGAAGCGGAGGGACGCATAAACACTGTAGAGACTCGAAATCAGTCCTCGGAGGAGGTTTAGGCGGAGCTGGTTAAGCTGCAGATGAGAACAGAGGCTAAACTGACGGATTCAGAGGGGCGTTCGCGGAGTGACAATGTTAGAATATTTGAGGTAAAAGAGGGAGCTGAGGAAAGTACGGCAACAATGATAACATTTGTGGAAGATTTGTTGATGAAAGAACTGCAGCCCCCTACCTCCACAGTGTTAAATATTGAGAGGGTGCACCGGGCGCTCACCACGAAACCCCTGCCTGAAGCCCCGCCAAGGTCAATCATGGTCAAGTTTGCGAGTTTCAAAGTGAAAGACGAAGTATTCAAAATAGCTTGGCAAAGGAAATGATTTGATTTCCAAGGGAAGAGTATACACCTGGGCCATGCACCGGAGCTGTTGAGGAAACAGAGGGATTACACTGAAGTGAAGGCTGCGCTGAAAAAAAGAAACATAAGATTTCAAACCCCGTTCCCGGCCAAATTGCGGGTGTTTTATAAGGAAGGCACGGTGATTTACAGCACAGCAGAGGTGGCAACAGCAGATATGGCAGAGAGGGGAATATCAATGACGGTTCTGAAGCATCCAACTTCACTTCTGGACCAAATCAGCCAGCTGTCGTGGCGGCAGAGCGGAAGACGAGGGAACCGGGTGAATACAAGCGCCATGCCTGGCTTCAAGGAGCGACTCCAATTCCGGCATCAGGACACTTGATAAGTACCCTTGGTATAAGGGTATCATGTACAGTTTCAATACTCTTTTTCTGAGAACTGATGCTGAGACACTGAGAAAAATACTAGGAAGTAGATGTTATTTTCTAGACTTCTTGTGGGATACTAAATTCATTTAGAGGATAATATTAAGGGTTTAAGGACTAAAGACTTGAAGTCGGGACATTTGGGCGTTATGGACCTGTATATCAGCTTTAATGCTGAAGAGGGCCCTCTTTCATCATCAGGTGAAGGAGACTCCTTCTATACTCACATTACAAGTGAACCATGAGGCCACTGAAAAGGCCTCATCATTGGAAGTCAGTGTGTTTTTTTGTTATGGTGTTCATTGTTTTGCAGTAGTTAATGTTCATGTTTGTGCTACTGTTAGTTATAGCACGAGGAGTGTAGTTTGCTTTTCATATCTAGGTGTGAAGGGATTAAAATATACTCAAATGACATACAATGCAAAGATCCAAGCCAATTAAAGTAATTATGTGTAATGTAAACGGTCTGGGCAATCCAATTGAGAGGACCAAAATTGTGGCAAAATTAAAGAGGGAAGAAGTGGAAGTTACACTCTCTCAAGAGACACACTTAGATCCTGAGCATGAAAAACTTAAGAGATGGAGGTTTAGTCAATATTCATCTTCCTGCAGGCAGAGTTCAAAAAGAGGAGTTGCAATCTTAATCTCTAGTAAACTGAACTTTGAATTCACATATGAAAAGAAAGACTCAGATGAAAGATTTGTTCTGGTCCGGGGTTATCTAAAGGGTGCTTTAGTCACTCTCACTTAGTCACTTCCTGAATGTCTATGCTCCCCCTGTATCTGAGTGGAAATTTTATAAACAAATATTTGACGTAGTGGTCTCAGATGCTCAGGACACCCTTATACGTGGTGGAATGTTAGACTACATCCAAGTCTGGATACATCAAAACCCTCCTATACAGGAGAGAAGAAAATAACAAAAAATAGTAACTCAGTGATGACGGAGCTGGGTCTCTCAGACATATGGAGAAATCTGAACCTGACAAAAGGGGACTATACTTTTTTCTCTCAACCACATTTGGTTTATTCTGGGCTTGATTATTTCCTGATGTTCCAGAGGGAGGTACACAGGGTAACAAACTGCAGAAGTTGGATCATGGATTTTTCTGATTATGCCCCCGTTTATATGAATGTAATATTGGATACTAATAAAAAAAAGATTACTGTTTGGAGGTTAAATACAGGGATCCTAGGGCAAATGAGGCAACAAATAAGGACTGATATAGAGCAGTATTTTGATGAAAATGAAAATGGGGAGGTGTCCCCACAAACTCTGTAGGATGTTTGAAAAGTGGTCTTAAAGGGGAAAATAATAGGCTATTGCTCTAATCTGAAAAAAAACAGAGAAAAGCAAAAATTGAACAATTGGGAAAACTAGAGAATATACACAAAAAAACACTGAGCCAGGGAATTAAAATGGAAATGAATAAGAAAAGGAACGAACTGAATGAAATTTACTCAAATGACATTAAGAACCAATTAACCTTCCTAAAACAAAGATATTATGAAACAGGAGGAAAATTCGCCAAACTACTTGCTTACAAATTAAAAAAAAAAAATAGAAAGAATCTACAATTTACAGAATAAAGGATCCTATAATAAATTCAATACACTATAAAGTTAAAGATATCCAAGAAGCCTTTGAAACATTCTACACAAATTTGTATACACAGCCAAAAATAGATGGGGAAATGATAGGAACCTTTTTAGACATGATACAATTACCCAAAGTGAATGATGAACAGAACAATCTTCTAATTAGAGAAATTACTGATGAAGAAATTGGAAAATCAATATCATATATAAAGATCATCAAAGCTCCAGGACCAGACGGATTCCCTGCAGAGTGGTACAAGGAGGTGAAAGATCTGCTCACTCCTGTAATGAAAACCACATACAACCATGTGCTCAGGACTGGCATTACTTCTCTCTCTTGGAAAGAGGCAGTGATACTGAAAGAGGGCAAAGACCAGTTGGATCATGGTAATTATCAGCCAATAAGTGTTTTAAATCAAGATTACAAGATCTTTACTTATATTATGGCAAAAAGAATTGAAAATATTCTCCCTCAGATAAAAAGTCTAGATCAAACAGGCTTCATTCGACAAAGACAGACACAAGATAGTATTTGTAGAACTTAACATGTGATAGAGCAAATAAACAAAGATAAACTTCAGGCAGTAATGCTAAGCCTCGATGCCGAGAAGGCATTTGACAGGGTTGATTGGGAGTTTTTATATCAAATGCTGGACAAATTTGGATTTCATCAGATGTTTATTAAAACTATCAAAGCTCTATACAGTAAACCGAAAGCTAGAATAAAAATAAATGGAGCCATATCAAATTCATTCGGCCTGGAAAGAGGGTCCAGACAAGGTTGTCGACTTAGTCTGTTATTGTATGCACTTTTTATTGAGCTGTTAAGCCAGAGGATCACTCAGAACAATAAAATCACTGGCATACAAATGTTAAATCAAGAGTACAAAATTTCTTTATTTGCGGACGATATTTTAATCAGTTTATCAAACCTGGAGAATACGATTTTGGAACTGCCATCATTCTTAGATGCTTTTGGCTCATCTTCAGGCTATAAACTGAATATCCAGAAGACCCAAATATTAGGTTTCAGTTAAACCTAGCCAGTTCAAAAGCTCCAAAATCCAACTAAATTGGGATCTAGATTACTTGAGGTACCTAGGAGTAAACATCCCGAAAGACTTAACAAATTTGTACAATTTAAATTTTGATCTATTAAACCAAAATCTAAAGGAGGATATGAGGAGATGGAATCTTATTTCGGTATTAAGTTTTGAATCTCGAATTTTTGACTCTGTAAAAATGAATATATACCAAGGATACTATATTTATTTCAGTCTCTCCCAATTGAAATAAATGAAAAATAATTCAACGAATGGGATAAAATGATATCACGCTACATTTGGCAAGGGAAGAAGCCAAGGAAAAGATTCCAAACTCTTCAACTGCCAAAAAATAATGGAGGAGTGACACTCCCTTGCCTTAAAGATTATTATATTTTGGCCCAGTTGAGGATCTTATTCTTTTGGTGTGTTTTTTATTACAACGCAAGATGGAAAGAAATTGAGGAAAATGTGTAAGGGGTTGTGCCAATCCAAGCAAGGTTAGGAGACAAAGGTCTAATCAAATGCCTGATGGAAATAGGTAATAGATGGATTAATCTATCTCTGAAAACATGGTTAAATGTCATAACTAAGACTGACATGTTTGAAGAGGTAAAGATCCTGAAATGGTGCTGTTATGATTTTGACTTTGCCCCAAATCAAATGGATGCCAATTATAAGAGATGGGTTAATCAACGTCTCTCCTCATATTGTACATTTTTCAATCAGGCAACACTGAAGAGCTTCCAGACATTGAAAAGACTACATGGTTTAAATAATAATGATTTTTTTAGATTTCTTCAGGTACGCCATCACATAAACAGTATTATGTTAAAAAGCCAAAAAGTGTTTAAAAATAGTCTACTAAAAGTTTTTATTAGTGCTTACAGGGTTGATTTGGGGCTTAAGGTAATCTCTAGACTTTATAGAGGTCTTCAGGAGATTAAAATAGCTAGTACCACATACATAAAACTAAAATGGGACAGGGAAACCAACAGCTGCCTTTCAGAGGATATTTGGACAAAATACTGTGAATTTCGATGGAGTATATCAAGTTCAACCTCATGGAGATCATTTGGCTGGAAGTGTCTTATTGGGTACTTTGAAGCTATTTGGAAAGATTGGAAAAGGTATATTTTCCTGAGATCCCCCTCTTTTGTTTAAGATTTATTTCATTCACCCAATTGTCTTTATATTAAGATATTTTTATTCTTTCATTTTAATGAAAACACCCCATGTTCATGTTATATTTGCTTTATTTAACTGTATTAAATGTGTTGTGAAAAAGAAAAAGGAAAATGAGTCACTGTGGAAATATAGTTATCTGTGATTAAGAGGATTGTATGTGGTGTATTGCACATGTGATTCCAAATAAAAGAAACAATGTAAAAAAAAAGAAATGGGCTCAATATATTTGCGAATTTGGAAAAAAATAAATCAGACTGTCTTGAATTCCCACACCTACCTTATTCTGACAACAGCTTTTTAACAACTGTGCTGTGCTTGATAACTTACCACAAGTGTCAGCCGTCTGGACCACTATTTTGTGCTCCTTTAAACTGTTGTTTCCTTTGTCAGTTGAATTAATTATACACAACCTGTGAAGATGATAATTACCAGTGTTGTACTGTTTGATCTCAACTTTTTGAACTAACTTTCCACGAGGCTTCATAACCTTAACTGACTTTTGGGAAATTCCGTGATATATGTATTTTATTAAGTTGTAGATGACACTCAATATGAATGATAGTTAAAATGCTAGCATCATTTTGTTACTATTAACTTGGAGTATGAAAAAAGAGAAAAGAACAGACATACCTGTAAAGGCTTAAGTAAGAGAAATATGACTTAAAAATTGATTGTTCATTAGTGTATATTAAGATGATTACATTTTTTAGCTGAACACAGTATACCTATTTCTATCCCATAATATGTGTGTAGTATTTGTTTGACATGTTTTTTATATTCACCACTTTTAGATGTACATGTTCATGTGAACAGGTTAGAGACTATATCCGAGTGTAAAAGTCAAACATTAAATACAAAAAAACATCTTGAACATCAAAATGCTTCAAGTGCATTTGGAGGATTAGGGTTAATGTGTGCCTTTTACTATTAATCCACAGAAGAAAAAAAAACAGACCAAATATTTAATCACCATTAATTTGTACTGTCATTTTATGTGCACTCAACAGCTAAAACTTGGTTTCATATTGAATTCTTCTCTCTGTTCCAATATATTAATAAGAGCAACTATCGTATTTTAACTACTACCCTGTACATTAATTAATCTTCATTAAGAGTCATTGAAATAGAGCCTGGCTCTCTCCATCTCTGTGGTAGCTGGCTTGCTCCCAGCCTGCAGAGGGATCTCCTGGGGAGATACAAGAATACAACAGCAGGTAAAAATATTGTCCTACATATTTAATGAGGCACAAATGGTAGTAAAACATACGGCTGGTCAGGGCTAAACCCATGAATCAGTGTTTCCTTTTAAACTCTAATTTTGGCCATTTGTCCACTGCTGCTGGAGAGTGCTATGGCTTTCATTAGTTTGTTTCTGCTTTCCTCTGCATCCCAACTAAAAGATCTGAGAACCTTACTCTAAAGGCACAATTCAAAGATTTAGATACAAAAAATATGTGCTTGTACTGCAAAAAGTCCATACACACTGTGCGCATGACATCTTATACACAGCCACTGTGTGTTATGTATAAACAAAGTGGACCATAACGTAAAAAATCAGAAGATCAGTAGATGGGGTTACCAGCATTGAGATCCTACAGGGCAGAGAATGCAGGTACAAACAACTTACAACTGACAGGTGAGGTTTAATCACTGATTTTTAACAGTCGCAAAGACCACAACTCCATGTTTTTTTTAACACAAACCACATTTCAATGTTGTTTTGTAGTACAGACACTCAAATGTGTCCTAAATCAATAACTTGATTAAAGTCAACTCTATGATCTAACTTTTGTTGGGTTGTGACTAGTTGTCTAATGGAGACCAAGTCCAGATATTCCTTGAGCCAGATCTCCTGGCTAAAACATCTTGAGTTTTCTTACTTTTTGGTGACTGAGTGTACTCCTGTTATTTGTGAATTTGTTTCAGCTACCTTAATACCCAGCACACATATAGTAGGTAATATTGGAATATTTACACAAGATAAAATTTAAGAAATTTTTTACATCAGCCCATTTTTTTCTGCTCGGCACTACCACAGTTTATGCATTAGTGTACCCGCTCTACCACAACCATGCCAACATAAATCCAAAGTTTATATAATGTTTTTGTTCTTTTCTGGGTGGTATTATGTATTAAAAAAGAAAAATAACTTAAAAAAAAACCGAATAAGAAAACCTTATATCTCACACAATTAAATAAATGATTTGAACATTGTAAAAGCTTTTCCCTTTGATCTGAGTTTCAAGCAACCCCTGGATCCTTCTCTCACTGTGACTTAATGGTTGCACAGCAATTATAGATGTTGTCTGATGATAATTTATACAATCTATAAACTGTTCATCTTCCACTAACTGCTTCCATTTGTGTCTGGGCATCAGAGGCTGAATGCCTTGGGGTATCAGACTGTGATGTTTTAACACACTCCACAATGCAGGTTGTCTTTAAACTCTGATTAATGATAGCTTGAACAACATGAGATGACTCTTAAGTGGTCAAAATTGTATTCAAGCACAGCGCATCTACCTGACATTAACACTGTAGACTAGACTGCAAGACCGTAATTCACTCTAAAAATAAACAGTTATAATAAATATAAACCCAAAAATAACTTTAGAGTACACTATTATTAAGGAAAGAGATGGCTTGTTTTTTATTGAGAGAATGTTAATAATTGTAGTTGGTATTAAATATATTTTTTCTGGTTGTTGGTGTTATTCTTTTACTGAACTACCAACTATGAGAACAGAGAACATTCCACTTGTGCAGATAAACACTATTTTCCATATACCTACAGCTCCACATTGAATATGATTTTATTATTTCACACACCTAAACTTCTTAACAAGTACAGCTAGCATTAGATATTTTCAGTGCAGAACAGTTTTATTTTATTAATTCAGAGATTATTGACTGCTTACACAAATGGCCTCCACTAATCTCCTTAAAGGCAGTCCATTTTGCACAAAGCTCCTCTGCTTTGAGCCAGCCAGTCTCCTTCCTCTTTTCCTTGTGATCTCAAAGTAGGATCCAAACATCAGTGTCTCCTTCAGTCATTGCAGGGACTCAGTGAATTGCGGCACTTTTTTCCAAATTGAAAAGACAAGGTGAATATATTTAAGAGAAGATTAGACTTTAAAGGTAATACTTGTTTTTAAAAAAAAATGAAGATGGATACAAATGAAATGTATATGTACACTTCGAGACTCTCCAACCCATCTGATGGACAGAGTTCTTCTTTTATTCTGCTCTTAGTCCTTCAGCTCAGAGGTTAGGCTTTTTAAGCTGGCTTTACTGTCCACTCTTTACAGACAGCAGAGCTTAGCCTCCTCACACTTCCTTACCTGCTCTGTTTTTAAAAATGGTTAGGGGTGAATCTGAATTGTGTGATCAGCTCTTCTTCCACCATTATCACCTCCTTGCACTGAAGCACCTCTTTATTCAGATGATCTTGTTATTCTCTTTCCAGGAAGTTTAGCTCTTTGTCTTTCTATTCATTCTCCTCCCCTTGTTTAGCCCTCCTTCACAATGCCCTCTTCTCAATTATGTCCTTCTGCCTTTGCAATCTTTCAGTTTCTTTGTCTCTTTTCCTCTTTTTGCTGCTAGAACTCTTCCAGAGCAGCTCTTGTTCCGCACTGCATCTCCATTTCCCTCATTTCTCTAAATATCTCTCTTCTGAGCTCTTTCTTCCTCTCATCTAAGGTCAGTTTGCTGAGACAATTGATAGTCTCCATATCATTCTGGAGGGGACTTTGTTGTCTTGACATGATGCTTTTTTTGTCCTACAGTCACTCAAACATGTTGGTTTCCTCTGAGTCAGTGTCTTCTGGGTGTTTTTGAAAAACAAGTTATCAGATAGAACTCTATAAGCCTCTGGAATGATCAGTCAAAGTCTCACAGGGCCCTGGAGTTTCAACAGGAAATTATAGAGTGTGGGACCCTAAATTGAGTTTTGTTGATTCATCTGGGGACTATAAACAATACAAAAATTAGAAACCAACAGTTAATAAATTCCCAGCAAAAATATTCAGAATAGGTTGGAAAAACTTGACCTACTGCCCAAGACCTACAACTTTGTGGTTCCAGACATTCAAAATCAGTGTTACAAGGTGACTAATATAAAATCCTGCAGACAAATGTTTGATATGAAAGGTGGCTCTACTGTGTCACAGTTTGGAGGAGATATTCCTCCTGAAGAAGCTTCTCGGATGAGAAGTGAAACGTCTTCCCAAAAACTCAACTTAAGTCCAGTTGCCTTGTTTTTATGACTCTTTAAGATATTCCTCATAAGGTTACAAAATACCAGCTTTTTTTGTCCTCACATTTTGCATTTGTATGCTCACTGCTTTTGCTTTGTTTTGGTATTTTAGCACTTTTGGAGCAGGGTTCTATAGCTGTAGGTGCTATTGGTTTGTAATGTATACTGAGCAGGCATCCAGAGAGAAAAAATATATAACTGCTTGTAATTTTTCTCCACAGCCACATTTATGTGATCCCAGCCTTTACTTGGATTCTGACTCTCGCTATCCTACTAGCCCACACTGTCATCCAGCCAATCACATCACTGCTCACCCTGCTGAAAGGAATCCTGCTGATCGTCACGGTAAACATTATTCTGTTACATTCAAGTTTTTTGTTTGTATGTTTTTTGCAGCTGTTGTTATTTCAGATACCAAAGCACATAATAGAAAAATAACATTAAAAGTTATGATTAGTATTAATTGATCAGTCACTGCCTTCCAGGAAGTGAGTTATGTCTGATGTAAAGCTGATTTTTCATGGCTTAGTACTGACTTTTTTATCACTAGGGAAACTTAATGGCCAAAGGTCTCATTTACAGCCACTGCATGCGCACAAAAATGGGACTTGAAAGAGGCATTTGGCACCTAATACACAAAAGTCATGATCTTTGAGAACTGTATTTACTGGTTAATGTGAGAAACCTGTGCATATTAGCATGTTGGAAGTTGGAAAAAATGGGAACACAGATGTTGAGGGTTTTTTTTTTTTTTTGAGTGGATACTTGTGTATACTCAATACATTAGAACCAGAGCTGCTAAGAAATTATCACAAGCCCCTCTAATCATTAAAAAAAAATACATCAGGGTTCTCTTTGGCTGTAAAAGATCTTTTCTTTCAATGAGCATCGTACTAGCACACTCTGAAGAAACTGGTTAAAATGACAACGTACATGATGTATTGCCATACATCTTTGTAGTGCACTTTTTCGGTGCCTTGCTTGGAGACAATAAATGGGATGTGTCCTGATGCTGATCCAGCATCTAACTGATACACTGACTGATGGGGGAATAATATATTAAGATGTAACTATCCACTCTCCTCTTTCTAACAAAGAGGTAGAAGATACAAGATACAAGATACAAAAAGATACAAACAAGAAACAAAACAAACAAAATCCATCTTGTGGAATGTTTTCAAACAAACTCCAATGACACATCTGTTAATTAGCATGTGGTGCAAGTCTCCTTAATTTAAGTAATGTAATTTGTAAAAAGAACACATTGAGTACATTGACTGATCTAAATACACCTCCTTATTGAAATGGCATACGGTATATACACAGGCAATTTCCACTGACAGTTATTTAGAGGTAGAAAAGAAGTAGAGTTTCTAATATGGTAAGATGAAGAAGTAGCCAGAAAGAGGAAAAAATTGAGACACATTAAAAAATAAAACTTTTAATGCAGCAACAGTCTTTAGAAACAATAATAAAGCTCCATTAAAAAATACAGTATTTATGTACTTCTATTGGCTGTCAAAATAAGTCTCTGTGCATCTAGACGGATATTGGAAGAGTATTTCAGAGATTGAGAGAGATTCGAAAGCAAACCTAGCATCAAGCAGTGATATCAGCATGTAATCATATTCAAAGCAAACAGTCACACAGAGCCGACAACAGCCTGCTAAGCAACACAAGAGCCGCAGACTCTAAAAACAACTTACATTAGCTTCCTAATAAAATATTCTCTTTATATTTAACTTCCAGCCTGAGAACATGTCCTGTCCTGCAATTTAGCTTGTTGAATATGGTACAAAACAAGCAGTTATGGTAATTTAATAAGCCATGAGAACAGCGGTGTAGATTCAGCAGCTCTTAGCTCCTTTAAGCCTTTTCACATTTTTTAATTTTAATCTGTTGTTCTGGCAGCTTTTTCTTAGAAAAAAGCATTCCTTATTAGAGAAATACACCTGTCAACATTGTAAAGGGAAGCAAGGGGTTTCGTTAAGTGCAGCTGATTTTGCACTGCACCTTTTGACCACATGGTCAGACCTGTAAGTTTGCCCCAAGAGGAGTGGGAAAAGAGCTGGGATAAGTGCAATTTGTCCAGCTTGGACTTAAGGCTGCTCCTAGCTAACGATCAGTCAAGGGAAAACAAAAGCAAAAAAATAGACCTGGACTGACCAAGCTCAGAAAAGAGACAGCTGTGTGTACATCTTTGCAGAGACCTGTCTCCCAACACTATTCTGGATTAAGTTGTTGCATTCAACTGGCAGACTGTGTTCAAAACCAACAGACTCTGTGTGACATCAACTTGGTACTCAACCCAGTTAAAGCTGAGGGACAGTTTTATCCCAGATGTTTAACTTTTGATGTGAAGATGTTGATGACATTATTATCACCATTGTGCTGCAGTTTCTATTTTACATCTTTAATGTGTGTTTTTAGATAAAGATTGTCCTCATGTTGAAGAGTTATTCAAGTTATTCTTTACCAAAAGGGATGTTTAAAGACCCAAATGAACATAGTCTATATTATTAAAAACAAAAACTCCATTTGACTGTTGTTGATCCTCATTTAGCTACTTAAAAATGTATCATTTTGTGTAATGTTAAGTGATAACTGGGTTTACCTCAAGAGAGACCCCAAGTGGTCAGATTTTACCCAAGTTTGTTGAACCAACCAAACATCCCTGCCTTTATGCTGATTGATTTATACCCCTGCTTCACCTAAAAATGAACTTAGAGGCTTTTGAAAACGCATTGAAACTTGTGAAAGTAATATTTACCTGTGAAAGCTATGAGACCATATTTGACACTGTGTCATGAAAGAAGTTTTTCAGAAAAGATGCACAAAGTCACACAGTCCTTTTTTTTCAACAATTGCAGTCACTTTGAAAATATGGTCACTGGTTCCATTGTTAAAAGCTGTGAATGATTTTACTGCTTAACCTTGATAGCTTAACAAGTAAAATTGCTCCAGACTGTGAGAATTACAACTCTTGTGCATTGTGATAATTGTGGATTCAGTTACTCTTTATCCTCTTATTTGATAAAACAAACAAAACAAAAACCTCATGGAAATGTTTTAAGATTCTTCTCTCACCTTCACGCTTCACACTTTATAGGCTTTTCAGCTGTATCTTTATTCATTCTCTGAAATTGTATAGCCCTTTGTCAATTGTGATGGATGTTGTGTTGCCAAGACTGCCATGTTTGCTGGCAAAATGGAAAGAAATGGCATTGTACACTAGTCACCTCATGCAGAAGCTGTGGGGCTTATTGAGATCCCACTGCGTATGTGGTAGTTTGAAGCGTTTTCAGGTCAGTGCTTGTTAACATCAGGGAGTGTCAGCAGCTCAGCAGGAACCCTTGAAAGGAGTCTTTGGGCTTAGGCCAAAATACATTTAACACTATCACATACAGCAAGGTTACACTGCCTCAAAGAATTGTACAGCAAACTGCCACGTCCATTTTGTTAGACGTTAGCCAACATTTTTTCCCTGTCTAACACATGGCACTAACATGCATCTTGGTTGATCATATTACAACTATACAGCTTTAAGTCTGTCAGTTTGAATATGGCATAAAAATGCATTTCCACATCTGCAAATGGTGACCATATGTGATCCGATCTCACTTCTCTTCAAATACACTGCATTTGGGCAGGAGGCAGAGATTTTGTGCCTAGTCTGCAGGAAATTAATAGAAAAAGAAGTTTGAAGAAGTGTAACAGAGATCAGGTGTATTTCTACTGTTCATAGAACATCAGTAACTGTCTCTAAACCAAAAAGTTTCCAATCGTCCATGTTTGGATGGGAAGCACCCATGTAAATGAATCCTATATAGCCTGTATTTTAGACTAACAGGCCCAGCACTGCCTAGGATTATGTAATGTATGTAATTGTTTTAGAGAATTTGCATTTACTCTTAAAGATAAGCGACCTCTAGGGAGAGTTATTTCATAATGCCGGAACTTTTCTCTGTATAATGTAATGTAAATAGGATCTGATGCCCTTCAGCACAATGCTAGAGTACCTTAGGAAATTTCAACGGCCTCTTATACATGATAAGTTGTCGAATTTGCAGTCAGTCGGTGATAGGAACTTCAAAACACCTATATATGTTGTGTACAGTTAGTTTTTGCTTGGTGTCTCAGTCTGAGGACTCAACTAGTTCATGGCCCTCTCTCCATCTTTTTCAAACATCATAGACATTTATTAAACTTAAGAATTGTCTTATTCACTAGGAGAAATGCTTACACAGCTTTTCATTGTTTTTCCACAAGGCCTCTCTTTGACTTTACCATTTTTGTTCAGCCTGAAGACTGTTTATCAAAAACTTTTATTGCATAAAATCACCCAAGGACAGAGCTTTCACTTTCCTTGTATGCCCTCTAACTTTGTTCCTCTGCTCTTTATATACCATGTTAGTTCAGCTTAATCACTGACATTGGCAGAAGAGCTGATTGTGGTTTAGTACCGTAAGAGATGGATGGCTCTGTTATTTAGTCGTATCCCACTGGCAGCAAGGGAGTCAGCCACGGGTTTTCTACTGTTACACAAGACAATAGTAAAGCAGCTTGTAAGCTTAAAGAAAAGATTAACTATCACTGTGAACCAGCTTCACAGTGTATGTGTGCACTCTCTTTCAAAGGTAAAAAGAGTTATATTTAGCCAAACGTTATTTAGTATGTTGCTGATTATATAACTGTGAGGAACACCTTCATTTTGGGAAACTTGCCACTCTGCTGCTACCTCTTAAAACAAATTTCTCTTTGAGCAGTTATTTTGACCTCCACAAATCAGGATAAATTTTGTTAAAATGAACATGCTATTGATATTGTTTTGTCGTTTGGTGTTAATTAGTGGGGCTTGTAGTCGTTTGATATCGATTGACGAGGCTGTAAGTGAGTTCCAGTTTTTTTAGAGTTTTCGTTGGTGCTTGGTTCTGTTTGACAAAGACTTCAATGTGTTTAGTTGTCAAAAAGGGAAATTATTATCTTTTTGAAATTATTTTTATGTCATCATGATCCTAGAACAAAAAAAATTAAAATAACTATAGAAATTATTCTATTTTTAATGAAAGATCATATTAACTGTTCCCTTCTCCTCTTATCCTGTTCTTTAAAGCTCCACTATGTAGAAATTTGTTTCTGTGTGATTTAGTGCCCCCCTCAACATTATATGTATTTTTCCTTGTTTCTGAAACAGACACCCATTTAGATGGAGCCACAACAAATTACACGTAACTGAGCAAGCAGATATTTACTATTCAACAGCAATGAGTCCAGTTTTCTGTCCACAGCCTTTTCTTTGGCGTCGCTGTCGCTAACAACCCCACAGCAGTCTGAGAAAACTCCTGCCAGCAATGCCAGAAAGAGAAAGGCAACACTGATGCATAATCTAGCTGCAGCTATGAAGCCTTGATGCTTTCATGAACCTCTGTGAATCACAGAATTGATGCAGAGCAGTTGTAGGACATCAGAAGGAATACCAGAGGGAATTTTTCTCCATAAAATATGACCAGGTTTCACCAAAATTTCTGTTTTGTGAGATGTAGTAATATGCATCGTTAAATTTCGGTTTCAAAACTGTGGCCTTTGGCTCAAAGTTACATAGCGCAGTACCGAGCTATAGGGGGGCCCAGTGGCTAAGGCAGAGAGCCCAGTCAACCTGTTACACTACATCCCAACATTAAATTTATTAAAAAAAAAAAAATTCCGAGGTGGAGTTGTCACATATTGTTGCTTTAATCCTTTGTTTCATTTCTTCTTTTTTATCTCTGGGATCATCCACAGAACAGTTTTGCTTTTGTAATTTTCCTAGCTGTACTCACAGTAGCAGCTAATAGTTTTAATAATTTTAGTTATTAATTAATTTAATTTTAATAGTAATTTTTTAGTCTGTGACAATTTTTTAGTCTGCACATACAGGCCACACTTTAGTTTCAGTGGGCGCACATTATTTTTTCTTCAGAAAGATGCACAAAATAATATTGAAAGAAAGCTTTAGATCTTGTGCTTACATAGCTCCCAACTCCACATAGAGAGATAGATTAGATAGTGTCAAATACTAACCAGTAAGAGTTCCAGACACACAGGTGTATGGTACTTGGCTAGTCAAACTTCTCAGTTGGTTCCCTCTTTCCTTTACTGACACTGTTGTTTTGTTAAAAAGTTCTAACATATATAGTAGGCAAGTCTTTATTTAAGTGTTTTTTTAAGTGCATATAACAGAGAGAGTCAGCAGCAGTTTGGTTTGATCCAAAGTAATCACCATCAGCATAAGTATGAGAGTACATTTAAACATGAGCAAACTGGATAATACTTAAATAAAAATAAAACAGTGAAAATACAGAATAGAGATTAGTCCTGATCGTCCCAGTACTCTAGTGCTCTTTGTTTCAACTTATTTAGTGAAAGAAAACATTGTAGTCTTTTTTTATTTCTATTAGGATTTATTGTGAGATTATTATTCTATTATGAAAACATGAGCTTTATTTAGTTGATGATTACATAGTGTCAAACATACTGCAGTCTTTCCCTGGAACCAAATATGTGCCCTTAAATTCTTTTCAAAACATCTTGAGTTAAACACTATCTTTGCCTGAATTGTTTTTTGATGTCATTTTAAAAAATAACTTAATTTTTAATTACCTTGTGGACTTGTGGATAATTAATGGATAATTTTTTACTCCTCCATGTTAATCATACTGAAATATCAAATACATGCTATGTGTATTGAAGCTGTGGCCTCCTCCCAAAGTGTGATGGTGTGGAGGAATAAATAGATGTTGGCTGTAGAAGAACAACTCTCCATACACCAACATTAGATCAATGACTTCATCCCTCCAGGGCAGGAGGCAGCCAGTGGAACCTTTATGACTCCCTAAAGGATCTTCTGTCCTTGAGGAACAATGGAGAAGTTTGACAGATTGATTTTAGATTGCATTAATAGCACACAGACCCTTAAAACTATAAACTATCTCATGCACAAACACAAGCACACACTCAGCTGTCTAACCTCAGCTAAATCTGTGTCATAGATATGTAGGTTCAATTCTGTAGTATTATTGGAGGCCAAGTCTTAAAGGAGGAAGACAAAATGATTCTCAAGAGGTACAGGCTTTTTTCTGGAAGTTGGTGTTTCAGTTGTGCCCTGTAGGTGGGGATATTTACACAGCAACTCACTAACATGTATCACATGCACACACATATACACACAATATGAGAGAAACTTGAGTCCCAAACAGAGGGGGGCTCTAAGATTTAGAGGTTCACTTCTGGAGCAGGGCACTGAGAGCCATTCCCTGTACTCTGCATCAATATAAAAGAGAGCCGAGCAGGCAAGGCCGACTGCACCAGAATAAAACACACTATCGCCAAGCACCAGCCATTTATGGCCCAGCAAATGTGATTTTTCTCCTTACAGCTGAAATATTAATGTTTCTATTTTGGTATACTAAGAAAGAAAACAGCAGTTTCTAGGCCTTGAATCTGCCAAGACAGAGAGGCCACAGAGACAGGGGAATTTAATAAGTGATGTCATGGCAAATGAAAGGGTAGGTAAAGTATGACCTTCAGCCTGTGACTCATATAAAGCAAAAGCTAAACCAATTTAACAAATGTTTTTTAAGATTATTTAATCCCATTTTTACTCATTTTATACCTACTTTCTGTAAGAGCATCCATAGATGAACTTGTATTTGTAACATGCACTGCATGCTCAAAATGTCCTGAATTAACAATTAGTGATAAAATGCAACTATTTTGGTCACTCTAAGTGTAGTGCATATGCAGGTCTAAGTTCTGTGCCCTTTGGATTGCATGTAGGTACAGGCAGCTTTTATGGTAATTCAGTGAATGCACAAGCATCTGTGGCTCAGCATTACACAGTTGTTAAGTAGGAGGAGTAGGTAAGAGAGACTGAAAGTTATAGCCAATCAAATCAGCTCTTCTCATCCTCTCATCCTGCTAGTACCTTTAGATATTATCGGTTTCGTAATGGGTGAAGAAGGAGTAAACAGAAGATGCACAGAAGATGTGCCTCAAAGGGAAATCTGGATAATTTAACATGAAACATTATTTGCTATTTTGTCATTAATGAATGTCAAAATGAAGATAGAACACTCATCCAAAATACTGAAATCAGGTTCTGGAAAGCTGTTGAGGAGTGAGCATAAATACACACACTCAAAGCTCCCAGTGTATTCATTTATCTACAAGATTAGTAAAGAGCATTATGCTCTGAATGTTACTGATTTTGTGGTTTTAATAAATGAATTGGATTGGGAGCTCTAAGTGTGTATGATTTACATTCCAGTCACTAATTAAATAATCTAAGATGTCTTACATAAATTATTCTAACCTTTTGTGCATTAATGGTGCAGTGTAACACACTGGATGGGTAGATCACTAAACCAGATAAGCAGGTGAAAAGGCTTTAGAATTGTTACCTTTTTATGTGTCAGCTTTTAGAGTCAGCCAGATTTTTTATATGATAAACTAAGGTAAATCAAAACATTTCATTCAAAGTTTTTTTTTTTTTTAACTATTAGTGGAATAAAAAATATGCAGGAAATTCACAAATCCTATCTTTGGAATTATCGATAGGTCTGTGAATATACACCTTTTGCACCTTGGTCAGCTGTATTGCAATTAGATGTAGTCTGAGCAGAAATTAAAGCATGACTTTAACCCCAAAATAACACTAAAATTGCACTTCACTAGTATATCTTCTCTAAAACACAACCCTTGTTTGGCCATTCCACCCATCTCAGCATAGCCAAGGTCATGTTGAGCCCAAAAAATAGCAACTTGACACAGCTGAAAAAAAACAAAACAAAACAAAACAAAATAAACAAAAAAACACATGCAAAACATTTGTTAATTGTAGCAACAGCATTGTGGTTCATCACAATTCAGAATGAAGTCATAATAATTAAAAAAATAAAAATAATCTGCAGTGTAAAGATGTATTGTGGCTACAACACTCAAGCAGGCAATTGCTAAATGAAGCAGGGTTAGCCTGTAAACCTGTAGACCTGTGCAGCACAGGTACATCCCAACAGGACTTTTCCATCCACCCAAATTTGCTCTCTCACTATAACAAATAATTTTTGAGTAAATAACAACTGGTAGCCTTCTGATTTAAAATCAGTTTTACCAGTAATGTTTTGTTGAGTAAATTTACCTTTAGTAACCAATGTGAAATAGGAACAGGGAACAGGCTAATTTCCATCAAAAGAAATCAGTGCTCTGCATGATTGGAGGATTTTGTGAGGCATACAGACCTGACAAATGTATAGCAGACTGCTGAAACAAAAGTTAAATAATTTAAAATTAGATTTCAGGCCTAAAAACTACTCACATAAAAAGTACAGATTTAAAAAAGAATGTTTAAGGCTAAATAAATTACTTTTTTACTCATTTGTGTTACTCAGTTAATTTTCTAGTTATCCTTGACTATATGTTGAAATTGATATCCCTAAAGGGTATAATGTCTTATTTTGGACTTTTTTAGTGACTCATTCCATATACAAATTGAATAGAGATAATGAAACACATGGTTATGAGGGTGAGGAACTTTGTTTAACAGCAAAAAGAAATGACTGATGCAGCAAAATGCAACTACTGATAAGAAATAACTTAAACCGCAAAAGTACTTTCTCAGTCATAATTGACTCAAGAAAGAAAATGAGGTCTATAATTGCAATTATTTTTATTGTTTATTTGTTGTTAAATTATAACAGAGACCTAAAATGAATATCTTGTTTTAATTTTTTCTTCCTAATTAAAAGTTAAAAATGAACTAAAATGTTCCTCACAACATTTACCATTCCTGGCATTTCCTTGGTTTCCTCCTTTCACAGGAGTATAATCCTAAAAAAGTAGTCCATAATTAATTTCAGTCTATAAACACCTTAGGGAGATATTTTTCTACTGCAAAAACACTTTCAGAGAGCCAAAGTTAGATTACGGCATCTAGCCCCTTTTAAGTCAACTTTATGAAAAGTAAATGTAGGCAGTTGGCAGTAAACAACTTATGAAGTGGACTCATGTTTTGAGCTAGATTTAAAGTTGAGTGAGTGTTGGGGGGTCTATGAAGACGCAGAATGGAGGACATGTAAGGTAGCCTTCTGGAAATGTTGTTTAGGATTGATTCTGGTGAGACAAAGGCCAACCTGCACCTTATGAGTATAAAGCAGACACATCAGCAGTGTTCTTTTTCGAACACTAATATTGAAATGATGAGTGGGAGCAACTGGCCCAGGTATCTGGCCAATTTATCTGGCCCCATTTCAAACCAAAGAAGACACTGAAGGTTTATTAAGGTCTTGGGAGCTTTTACTAGGTCCGGACTTGGTGGACAGACGTCTGGACAGACGTTCTATGGACAACATGTTAATTGTGGATAACTCTCTTCAAGCCCCTCCACAAAGTATTACCTGTTGTACTGATAGCATCAGATTATGTTTACCTTGTCACTGCAAATAAACTGCTGCACAGAGAAGCCAAAGGTGACCCTGTAGCCCTCAGATGCTGAGGGGTGTGGCCCAAGGCAAACATTGTTGCAAAAGTGTTCGTTCTTTGTGTAGCATGTCCAGAGGACCTCCTTGACAGGAGTATCAAGGTATTTCAGCTAGTCATTCAAAACAGAAATAATCAAGATGCCAAAACTAACTTGGTAACAAAGGTCAATGAGTTGACAATGACGGAGTTCAGCATTATGCTAGCTCCCTCCTGTGCAAGTTAAACGAGCACAAGATAAGAAGTTCCATACAGTTCATTGCATCTAGCTTGAGGAGCACAAAGACTAAAGAAAGACCAAAAAAGAGCAGTAATTTTTTTTCTGCAGAGATTTGGGAGCATACTCCAGCAAGATACATCATCGAGCAATAGCCTGAGAAAGTATATCAGTCAGATGAAACACACCTGCAAATATATTACCAAAGAGGGAGAGGAATTTTGGCCATACAGCACATTTTATAGAGGCACACTTTCATTATTTCTTTTTGGAGAATATTACAGGTTACTCCTTGTCATATGGCATATCTGTCTTGGCCGCTAGGGAACAGCAAAAAGTACACATTTGGTGTAAAGAATAAAGTCACGCCTGCTTCTCCCATATGGGACCTCTTGCCTCTTGTGAAAAAGATTTTTTTTAGTCTCTTCTCCTATTCTCTTTTCTTCTATTGTTCTTTGCTCTTCTCTTTTTTCCCCTATCATCCCTTCTGTATGATGTCATCTAAATCAATGTGCCTCTTCAGCAGCCCCTTTTGGTTTGACATTTTACTGATCGCCTCACAGAAAAAGCTGCAGTCAAACAGAAAAACAGTTAAGTCCAAATGAAGTTGATACACCTTGTGAGAACTCTATTCAGTCATTGTGAAATAGGTCTGAATAAATCTAAGGCCATTTTATCAACCACACATAGAAATGTGAATGACCGCAATTTTACACACACACACACACACACGTGCACGCACATGCACACACATGCACACACACACACCCACAAACACACATATGCACAGTTTTTAAATGAATCTCATGCAACCAGCTGTGGAATTGTGTTGAGAGTTAGATTATTCACAGAGAATCGACTACAATTTCATGGCTTTCTGGAAATAATTAGCGTGACATTTATTCAAGCTTTATAATTGGTTAAGACTCCAGACCCTCACCTCTAATGAAGTTGTCATTGAACCTTTAATGCTGCTCACTCCCGTGACAGCAGGGGGATATTGCACCCTGTTGCAGGTCAGTCAAATCATCTGGAAGAGGATAATGCAGTCAGGTTTATGGGGCCTGTGTATGTGTGTGTGTGTGTGTGTGTGTGTGTGTGTGTGTGTGTGTGTGTGCGTGCGTCTGTGTGTGTATGTGTGTTTATGTGTCTGTGTGTGGGCTGAGTAGTTAAGTAAAATGTGGTCCATTTTTCGTTCAAACCATAATGAAACCTGCCCATAGTGAGGTGATGAGACAATTTGTCAAAGATTTTTAGTGTCCTCTCTGATTTAGTCCATCTACAAAGCATTTATTGGACTAAAAGACTTTCACTTCAGTTAGAATATACTTTATTAGAAGTTATTTGAACCAATTATCCTGTTGTCTCAACACTCAAAACTCTTCTCTTTTCCTCTTTCTTATTCCTCTCAATCATTTTTTTCAATTCTTTCTCTCTTCATCATCCTTTTCAACCCTCTCTTCTCCTTTTGCCTCTAACATTATCTTTCTTTTCTTATTTTTTTACATATTTTTTCTGTCTTCCTATTATTCATTTTTTAAATAAAATAACGATAGTATGGCACCATATTAACTGTATATAGTTTGGCATCTTTTAAGTTTTCACGTCTCTCTTTGTCCATTAGAAAACAAATCAGAGTGTTTTTGTTGCACAAAAACGCAAATATTACAGTTTTTAGGCAAGTTCTCAAGTAACTGATGATTCTTTCATAAGAGTCCTTTTTAAGTAAAAGACAGGGTATTAACCTCCTCATGCTACGACCCCTTAAATCATATTTATCAAAGCTAATGCTGTTGTTGGAGAACTACAAAGATTTTAAATGTAGTTTTTTAAAGCAACTCTATGCAAAAACAGTATGTGTATAATAAGGGACTGTCTAAAGACAGTCAATATTGCTGTTTTAACCATAATAATACTAATGATAAATAGTTATTTATAAATAAACAGTTATTTAAAATTTTCTAACAGGAATAGATTGATAGATTGTTAAATGGAAATGTAAGCCCTGTCCCACCATCTGGTACCTTTTGAAGGTGAATTTCGGGTGCTTGCAAAAATTTTCAGTAGCCCATAAACAAGACCAGACAGAGTACATCAGTCAAAGTTTTCAGTGATAAATACTCCTCATTCTTATTCCATGTTTGTTTTAAACATAAATGTTTTTATATGACTGTCTTATGCTGACTGCACTGGAAAAAATTACAAGGTATTTTATTCAGTCTTGTGTAACACAGGATTTCACAATGAAATAAAAGTTTCTTATTCATCAGACAAAACAGTACAAAGGATGAAAGTAGCAGTATGTACAAATAATGTATTCATACATACATATATATGTAGGTCTACACACTCAGGAAATATTTATCTTCTTTTTGGATAGGAATCTGGGAGAATGCAAACAGCAACAGCAAGATCTGAATGATATGCTCAACAACTTAAATCGTGATAAATAAACATTATGAAATATGACTTTATATTTATCGTCTTTGTATTCTATCTTGATTTATCTGCTCTAATCTTTATCTTGACATAGACAAACTGACTGTTGCATATGTTGACACAAAACATCTTCCTGTGTGTGTGTGTGCGTGTGTGTGCATGCGTGTGTCTCAGGTTGCTGTGACATTTGCAGTGGGGTCAGAGGTCGGTCTTCAGAGCAGCAGTGACTTCAGTCAGATGGGGAAACCTTTCCTAATGGGCACAGTGGCTCTGGGTAAGAATCAGCTTTGTTGTTCACTGTCTTTTTGTGTCTACATCTTTTCACCTTTTCTGGTCCTCTGAATTTCTTAAATTTCTCAGTCCCTGCTCCCTCTCCATCCTTTTTTTTGGCTAAAGGGCCATGATGGATGATATTTCCCAGTGCATCAGCTACCTGTAATTAGAACTGCCTCCTAACTTGTAGCAAGTTCACACCAAAGTGACCAAAAAGTACTGCTCTATTATAAAATACAAAGGTATTGTAGAACTTTCACTCAAGATCGATTACCGCATGCATTGCTGTATATGCAGCCATATGCCTGGCACACTTAAGTGAAACTGGGCAGTCCAGGAGAATTATTCTTGGTTGGCCTCATAGAAGTTAAGGCAAAGGACAAATCTGGAAGGGAAAGCAGAGCTTGGCTTTGACGGTGTTCAGTAGTTAAGCAGAACTGCTCAGTTTGACTGGGATTATTGCAGTGTTGGAAAAGACAAACTGAGGAATTCCTGAACCCAACCCTCACGTCTTTAGTGAAGGAGATAGAGATATAATTAAGATTTGCCTTGAGACACTCTAGACACTGTTGGGCTGTCTTGGCTGACACATATTTTCAGTGTCGCTTGAAGGTCAGAAATAGTGCGTATGAAATAGTATACTGTGGTTAAAAAGGAGGACCAGTAGATGTGCTCAAATTATTAAACTGCTCAGAAGGAAGAACAACATCATTACATCATTACTAGAAGAGTATTTTCACATCCTATATTTTTAAACACAAAAATAAAATACAACCCAATCCTTTTGCTACAAGACTCAGATCCTCATATAATTGCGGTGGGAGCTGAGTCTTGTCAGAGATGCTGTTAGTGATTTCCATTGGTAGGATATCAAGGGACAACTGTGCCAGAAGAACCTATAGTTTTTTGATCCTGGAGAATCCCTTTACTGCTCTTTACAGAGGATGTGGTTCTGTTGGTCATGTCTCTTTTGTTTTTTATCTTGCTATAGCATTGTTTGCATACAGAATCTTCAAATTTCAAAATATTTCTGCACTGTTGATTTATTCCTAAGAATGGCGTAAAAGTTTTTTTTTTTTCCTCTTTTCTTGCCTGCTTTCTAAAATGCACCTGGTACTATCACGATGACAACAATGTGTCAAGTGAATTTCAGAATTCTTATAGGTGATAATCAATGCTTGCATTGGGGATATTGGATCATTGATCATTTAATCAGTCCCCCAGACGGAGCTGAAACAATGCAGTGGAAAGAAACATCGGGACTACCTTTCTTTCTTAGCCTGCTGCCGCTGCAACAGATAAGCCTGGATAAGCAGCAGAAATGAATGGAGTGACAATAAGCAAGTACTTTGACTTCCTGATGTCGCTGCAACACATCAGCTGTGGCAGCATAACGAGTTGCAACTATGTTTCAATAGCATTTTCTGTGACAGCTCTGGCTGAAATTCCTTCCAGCTTTTATTACTTCAGAGGGCCATTTGATCATGTAAACTTCAGCTATGACTGGTGATTTGCAGTTTGCAGTTACCAGCTGTGTAGTGTATAAAACAACTACTCATTTTTAAAGATTTATCTAGTAGCATACACAACTTAAACTATATGCACACAGTGCTTTTAGTCAGTAATTTTCACCCAGACTGTTGACCCAATCAACTTTAAATTAGGCAGTATATGCAGATTCCCATGATGATAAATTCTACCTATTTTGTACAGTTAATCTCTGCACTTTGAATGTTAAATTTTCATATGTTAATGGGCTTTCCTTAACAAGACTTTTTTTATTATGTTATGTGTTCTTTTATCTGACATAATTGACATAAATAAAAGTGTCAAATAAAATGTATTAGGTGTTTTAGAGATCCATAATGCCAGTATTTTTATAACCTGGGTTCATTCTTTGGCTATGGTAGGGTACCTCGAATGGGATATTATCTTTAAAGTAAATATGACATGGCCAGAAATGGGTTTGGTTATCATGTTTTCACTGCAGACTTTAGCATATTAGACAGTGACACAGTGGTGTGCTGGTGCAGAGAGAACGTAAGGTAAAAAGAAATTCAAAGATAGATGTGTGATAAACTAAAGGATTAAGAAATTTTCTATTATAATACTTTATCTGTGTGCTGTGGCAGATATGCCACAGTTTGTGAGACTGACCTGCTGTTCTGTTTTTGTGTCGACAGGAGGAATTGTAAATGTGATGCCTCTGCTCTTCTCACAGATCTCACACAACAAAACACAGGTAAATCTGCTCGTCTGCTATATGCTACACTGCCTGCTGATCTGTTCAATGTACTGAATACAGAAACTGATTATGAGGCAGTGAACTGTTATTCTTCTGCTTTAGTACACTGAAAAAGACAGGCGGGCAGTGACATGTGGGCAGCAAAAGCTGAAAGGCTGTGGTCATGTCTCTCAGCCATCTTGTCAGACTGGTTAATATGGATTGAGGCGAAAGAGGTCCATTAAGCAGCTCAGTGACAGTGCTGTGTAGTGCAAAACAGCTGCCCTGTATAAGTAACCAGAACTTTTGCTTGGCAGTCACTGAACTGAATATGTATTACTTAACACTACAGATACTAAAAAAATTGATGAGACATTACTGCAAAGTTATTATTTGACAATATTCAGTATGGACACTGATATGGTTCCTGGATTTAGTGCTTGGTACTGATTCAAGCACCACATGCTTTTTAATACCCCATTTGGTCGCTGATTTTAGTTGACTTTGTCTCACCATTCCTGCCAGGCAACTAACCCTGCCCACTTGCTGGGTCAGTCCTCATTGTTCAAGTCAGAGGTGCTGCTGGTTTTCAACTCAGGTTCTTGTATTCACAGTTTCAAAATGCACTTAAGAATGGGTGAGTGGAATTCAGTTTCTGCTTCAAAGCAAACAAATACCCTGCATATATTTTCCTGCCTGCCTCAGTGTCACTGCCTGTAAGCCTTTGGTCCTGTTCCTGCAGTTTTTCAGTGTCTATGTTCGAATAACATTCTCTGATTCATATAAATGTCCACCTACATTTGACATTGCTAAAACCCCACAAGATGTATCATCATCTCTGGATGATTTGTAAGTTTCGAGGGCTTTATCTCCAAGTGTTTTTAAAGATGGATCGTTTGCATTAAATGCACATATTTTGCATAAAGCTCACAAAGACAAGGTCAGACCCACCAAGTGCAAAGGCATCATTCTCTTGAGCATGGTTCAGGTGTGTAAATATACATATGGCTGTGTGTAGGAGTTAGCAAAATGAACTTTGGTTTTTATTTACTGCAAAGTCTCTCTGATGATTCAATATTATATGGTTATCGAGCTTCAGTGGTCACACAATAAAATCATCATGTTTCACAAAGTTCTGTTGTAACTTAATACAATACAATTTGTGTCACCATGTACTGTGCTTTCCTAAATTCCAGATCCTGTGGTTTCGAAGAGCAGTGCTTGGAGGGCTGACAACCTGCACTGTACTTAACATCCTCTGGTAAGAATATTATTCTCTTACTATCTTGCTCTTTAACTCCCTTATCAATTATTTCAAGAAAATTAATGGTTATTGTGTGGTTAGTGTGGTTAATGGTTACTGCCACCTTTTTGGGTTTCAATTGAGTCATACTTTTTTTGCAATGTTCTGTTTTATAGGAAAAAAAAAACTTTTTCGACTGTACTGTATAAAGTGAAAATCACATTACAAGGAAAATGTGGGCTAACCCCTCCAGCCAAAACAAAAAGAAAACATTATTTTAGACAAAAATACCATTTACCAGTTTTTCTTGATCTACCTCTGAACCACAACAGAGGCTTTTTCCCCTAGGAAAGCATCTGCTGAATTGTCTCCAAGGGGAGAGACCGACAGGAGTGTGTGCTATTTCTAGAAATAAATGCCACACCCTCTCCACAGGCAGAGGGTCAGGGATAATGGATGTTTGTGTTGGAATCCTTACAAGAAAAATATTTTGTTATACTTCTGGGAACAGCAACAGGTGGATTGTTATCAAAATACTGTTTCATTGGATGATTCTATAAGCATAAAAGTCTTGTTTATATTGTTTTTCTTGTTGCGATGTAATAGCATCATGGTTGTGTGAAATGTCCATAAAACAATATCAGTGATAGTCAGAATTAATGATAACATTATGTAATTAAATAATAAATATTCCATCTTCCTGTTTTTGCTAATCTTAGTATTTTGTAATAATGCATATAAACACTGGTCGCCTCTCCCATGAATCAGAAAAAATCACTGAGTGCAGTTGGTTTTTCTGAACAATTTTGTGGTTACCTACTTTCTCTCCACCTCCCGACATGTTGTTTTTTATGTGTAATTCATTTCCCGGAAAAGAGACAAACCGTTATTCAACCAAGTGAAATATGGATTTTACTAATAGCATTGATATTTGTTTTTTAATTTCTATAGATACTGCAATAAAATTGTTGCTGTTAAATCTGTAGGCACTGATAATCATGATGTGAAAATCTGACACTGTGACAGCCTGTGTCTGTGATTTTCAGAGCAGAGATAACAGTGGAAATGGCCTTAAGACAATAAGCACTGTAGTACAATCTTATAATATAATATAATATAATATAATATAATATAATATAATATATACTTATTAGTGCTGTCAAAGCTAACACGTTAATTTTGGAGATTAATTTAAAACATTTAACGCATAAAAATAATAATGTAATTAACATTGTTTTGTTTACTTCCAGTGGCGCCTGACCCATAACCTTTGGTCACATGTGCAGGCACACCAGGCAACCCGAGCCATCCTGGCTAAAGCACAATCTATGGCGCAAAGATGGATAACCATGGACTTTTAGGCGGAAAGTTTCATTTTAAAAAGCCATTAAAATAGCCTTTGAATTTAAATATACTTTCTTTGTGTTGATTTTACATTAATTTCATGATTTTTCATAAATAAATATCCGCTATAGTCTAAAGTAGAAAAAATGTGATTAATCGCGATTAATTATAGAAAACTGTGTGATTAAGTAGTTAATTTTTTTTAATCGATTGACAGTCCTAATACTTATTTATTTTTTTGAGGTGTGACACCACTGTAAAAGTCACTATACCCTTGCCTTTGCTTATTTGTTAGATTTTGACCATTCTTTTCATTCGACAAGGGCACCAGCTTTATGGAAGTGCAATAACAAATCATTGGACTGGTCCTTTTAGACTGCTGCAAGAAAACTGATTCATAAGCAGGTCCTCAGTTTGATCTTTACTCTCATGGTTCAGTTCCTTCGGCAAATGTAAGTCCTTCTTCTCTGGATCATTTAAGATTTTGTTTTTTCTTTCACCACTACACTTATAACAATGGTCACTTTAATTACATATCCTCTAATAATACCTGTCTAGGTTCAGACCTTTCTTCTGTGTCATCTAGACCTCTCTTTGTTCATGATTTGCACCTTGTTTTTGTCACATTTTTAAAACAGTAGAAGAAATTTGGCTTTTGCCAAAATGCCAGAATGTTAAAATAGGAAATAAAAAAAACAAAACTTAACTTAACTTAAGAAACTGTTGTGGTGCACTGCTGCATAAGATAGTCTTTGCACGCCCTTGACAAATTTCATTGTGCTATACCTAACAATTGGTTGTACCTGACCTTTAGTGTACTTTACTGATCAGCTTCTGGCAAAACAACTTACAGCAACTCCACACAATAAGTCTCTCTCCTGTGGGATACTTTTCAGAGATATATGAGCTTCAGGCTGCATTTTTCTTCTTTTGTGTCCACCTACACACCAGATTCTTAACGCAGTGCACCGTGGCAAAGCAGTGCTCCATAATGGTGCGTTATTTTCACAAGGGAGCTCCATTTATTGATTCACAATAACATTCCAAAGTGATTTCAGAGCTCTGTAAACAGGGTTTACTTCACTTATCACATTTACCTAACCCTTTGCTCAACACATGCAATGCAAAAACCTGAACTATCCTTTCACTTTTAGTTTAGTAAATGCTTGAGGCTATCAAGTAAGTGTTATGTTCAAAAGGATTCCACCCTCTAACAGGGCTCAACTTTTTATCTAATTAACATGAAAGGTTGTTGAAATTTAGTTTACACTAGGCACTTAATTCTTTTTCGTTACTCTAAGAAATAATATCTCCATAACTTAGTTCTTTTTTGAGTTAGAGTAGATGCACTGGTGTAAACATCTACAGCATAGACTTTGATTTTAATTCAACATCAAGTTTTAACATGTTAATAATGCCATGGCAACAATAAACAGAAACATCATAGAGATAAAACATCTTGATTTATTTATGTCCCTCATTCTATCTGTGTTTGCATTCTTTCTTTGACTTTGTGAAGTGGCAGGGATGGGATTGTCAGTTTTTTTTCAGTGTTTCATCACCCTCCACTGCAGTTTCCCACCTAATATGCTTACTCTTAATAGAGCTAGATCATATTGTTTCCAAGTTTCAAGATCAGCTGTCGTGTTTGCACTGTCATGATGTTTTAGTGATCAGGACTTTTTCTTCAGGTTTTTTTTTTTTTTTTTTGCCATAATGAAACTTCAACAACCAATACTGGCTACGGCACAACCTGACAAAGTAGTAAATACAAGGCTTCAGTACCAACTATTTCAGACACACATAGGAATTTCTTAATATCAAAGAAAGTAATACCTCCTATTGGCCTTTTTGTTGATGGTCTCATTCAGGGTTCTACTGGTGTCCTTGACTTTCTTTGAAAACCTTTTATGTGTTTTGCAGCTGTCCAGGTAATTAACTTCTTCAGGGCTGTTGCCACAGCCATTGAAATCACAACTATTACCATGGCCAGAATCCAACAATTTTGACTGAACATTGTTACCCTGCAGTGTAGTGCCAGGAAGGAGTTACAGAGAGCTCTTTTTTTTAACTTTCTTTGTCTAGAGCCTTTTGAATTATTCAAATAGCAAAAAGAGATGTGAGCGAAGCCGCAAACCTACCAGTTAGGCATCCATTCCTGACCTGCTATTGTCAGCCCAACAAACGTCAGCCTTCAAAAGAAACGAAAAAAGGTTCTGCCAGCTTCCTGGGAAGACAAATTTCACCTGCTGCACAGTCCTCATTCTTCTTTTTGGCTGATGCCCTTCCCAGGGCAGAGATGAGGCTAGCTGCCATCTTACTCTGTCACTCTAGGCAACAAAGCAAGAGAGGACAAATCCTCAAGTGTATCTTATGGTCTACTCCTCTTATGCATGGTTTCATCCATAAGATCCATAGGCTCTGCCTTGACTGTATAACGTTAGGGTTACAGCCTGTGTAACATAACAACAAACATTTATTATAATTGAGTTTCTGTAAACATAGCCCAATAACTCTGCCACCCTGTCACTTTACAGGGCACTAATCTTCACAGGATGCTGTAATTAGTGAACGCCCCCTTTTATGGGGCTCATATTTTAAGACTTGTTGAGTTGGTTAAGGAAGTGTGCAATAAGGGGTCATTGTGCTTCTAATAAAGAGTTTGTCTGATCATTGAATGGAATTAAACTCCATCCACTCCATAACCACAAAAAAATGCCATAACTCAGGCTGCTTCCAACAATTTTTGTAATTTTTCCTAAACCAACAATCTGACAGGCATGTCCACTTTATTCAGCGAATACCACATATGCATAGTTCAGAGAGTGGGCAGGATTTGAACTTCTGATCCCCACTTTTACATTTCATCTGTAAAAACAATTGTAAAACTAATAAGTTAGCCAACCAATAAATGCTGTTATCCCAGTTTTAACAATTAGGTTCTCCTTCTTATCTCTTTTACAGCCTAATTTTCTAACTACTTTTCATCTTTAACAATTGTAATATTAATTAATGGTGCTTGCTGTTGAAATATTTTTACCAGAAGTCATCAATTTTATCTGTTCAGAGAATTCACCAGTGTGTTTGTTGGTGCTTACGTTCCACCATATGCAAATTCAAAAAAGGCATTTCAGCAATTGTATAATGTAATCAGCATTTACATCACTAATCAGCCAGATGGTATTTATATAGTAGCCAGTCATTTTAAGAAGACGGATCTCAGAACTTATAGCAATATAGCAATATAGCAACTTATAGCAGTATGTCCAAACCTCCATCAGGGGGAGAAATACCTTGGATTATATCTGTATAAACATCTCTGGCAGCTACAAAGCTAACCATCATTCTCACTTGGGTCTATCATATCAAATTTCCCTGCTTTTGCAGCCTTTCTACTCCCTGCTGATAAAAGGGTCTAACCTTGTGTAAAAACTGTTTAGGTATTGACAGATCAAGCCACAGCAGCACTAGAGGACTGTTTTTAGTGCACAGACTGGCACACATTCATAGATACCAAGAAGAATTAGATCAGCCTTGTGGAATATAAATCAACCATGACATCACTCATAAGCAATCATGCCGATGATGTGGTGATCACAAATACAATAAAATGATTCCTCAACCAGAAAGCCTGGATAAAAGGAGAAGTTCTTCAGCCTGATGACAAGAAGGCACATAACACCCCGAGCAAAACTGAAAGCTGGCATCAAGGTGGCAAAGCAAAGGCATCAGCAGAAACTAGAGAGAGACCTAAACACAACAACACCAGCGATATGAGGCATGACAATCAGAATGTCACAGGCTATGAATGCAGCTGCGCCCACATTATGAGCAAGGCCACATTGGCTAATATCACTTTGATTTCCTGGTAAGTGAGCTGTAAAGTGCACTACAGCACGAGAGGAGCAGCCACTTTCCAGAGAAGAAGAGCAAAGCTGCTGGGCCTGATAACATATGTTGTGTTGTGTACTGAAAATATATGCCATTTAGTGGATGTGATTACAGATACATGTAAAATATCATTCTCACAAGCAAGTGTTCCCATCTGCTTCAACGTTGTACCTGTTTAAAAAGTTTGCAGTGTCCAGACTAAATGTTTACTGCCCGGTAGTACTCACCCCCTGTTCTAATGAAGTGCTTTGAAAAACTGATTCTCAAAAAAATTCAAGAACAGCATCTAATCTGAACCCTCACCGGTTTACATGCAGAACTAACAGATCCACAAAGGAACACAACTGAATAGCAATTCCTCACAAACAGACCCTAGACCACCTTTCCCTTATCACTGGAGCCCCCAGTATTGTGTGCCAAACCCCCTCCTGTTTAGTACGCACACCCATGACTGCAACTCTCAACACAGGGAGAATCCACATCACCATCATCAGCTTGACGTTATTGTTGGTTGTTTTTTTTATTCTAATTTGTAACTGCTTATGCCATCATCTTGGCTAGGACTCCCTGGAAGAAGAGATCATGTATAACAATGAGTCCTTCCTGGTTAAATAAATGATACATTAATAAAGAAAAATACAACTATATATATTAGGGATAGACCAATTATCGGCTGGGCAGCTTTCGAAAGACTAGTTGTTGAAAGACACAATTTTGTTGAGTTGTTACAGATGTTTAACTTTATTATTGCAATGCAATGGTGCAAATATACAACGCATGTTTCCTTTGTATCTTACTTTTATTGTATTTTTTCACAGTTTTACAGTGCTTCATGTGGGAGGGCAAGGGAGGGCAGAATAAAAACAAAGATGTCTATTGTCTAAGATAAAAAAAATCTTTAACATATGGCAAATCTGAAAAACTGTTTAACAAACATGTGCTTAAAGGCATTTAAGTGAAGTTAAGTGTTGGAGTTTTTATTGTTCAAAATTTTGACGTCAGTATTTTCACTTTTACTGCAAACGGATATCGGCTCCAAATATCGGTTATCAGCCTCCTTGACTACTAATAATCAGTATCGGCCCTGAAAAAAACATATTGGTCTATCTCTAATATAGATATATTCATATATATTTTACTTTTCTAGTGTTTTGACAATTTAGTTATTAATTCCATTTTTTTCATTACAAAGGTAGCATAAAGTTACAAGAAGTATAACAAAAAAGTATGGAATCTCAAATCTTGTAAATGATATTTTTAAGGTCATAAGTGTTCAGAACTTATTTACAACTTATAAAAAGAAAGAATTCAGTCTTTCATTGGAACAATGTATTACTTTTTGTCACATGACTTTACTTGCCGCAACACTGGAGAATCACATCTGTAGTCTGCTAGGGATCATAAACAATTTATATTATCTAATACCTCAAAAGTAGTGAATTAACTGACCTCAAAAGTTAATGTTATGTATTTGAAATAAAATAATTTCTTCTTCAAAAGACTGAAAGTCTGGCATACTTTGCCACTATAAGTTGATGGAAATCATCCTGGTTTACGCTGCACAGATGCAAATCCTCTCTCACTTCTCTCTCTCCCTTATCACACTACTTCTTTTTGGGGTCCTGTTCCTGCTTGACGTCCTGGTAAGCAATTTCTTCTGCCTCCATTTTTTAGACCATAATTTTGATTGATAATTATCGTTGGGGACATAATTCTGTTGAGCCACCCAGCAGAGTGAAAGACTAGTAGAATAAAATAGAAATGGTGTGTTGTTGGGTGCATTCAAGCGTAGCCACAACAAATGAATGGATAAATCTCTCAGAGCTGCACTCTGCACTGCCGATTCAGAGAGACCAACAGCAAGTGCTGCAGAGAGAGGAGAAAACGTACTTGTCCATGACTTTCTGTCTCTCTCTCTCTTTTTTCTGCAGCCTAACTTTATGGCCTTTGGTTTCAAACAAAGAACTTGTGATTCATTCTCTGTTTTTCTGTCTCCTTCTTTTGTTTTTAGAAAACCTTCAAAGATTAGCTGTACTCCAAAGAATTATCTGTTTTTTAACCACACATAAACACTCAACACTTAAACAATCCAAAGGGAAATCCCTGTTGGGGACCCTGGTTAGGACCCTAATCTCATTTGCACACATCTGAGCTGATAATAACAGCACATTTAACATAGCATAGCAGTTGACAGTGCAGTTTCAATTGTAATATTATTGTGTGTGACACACCATCTCTTCAGTAATCTAGTGTGAACATCTTCAAATGAGATACCAAAAACTGGTGAAATCTGTTGTTATGCATGTGATGCAGTGTGAATCTGAATGAGATGGAAATTCAGCCTTGACCTTGGAAACAATAATATGCAAAACGATGCTACCACAAAGTCTGTTCAGTAGCTGCTCACTAGTTTTTGATCCTAGCACAAGATCTTTCCCAGCAGATGGCGTTTGTCCATTTTAGGGAAATGTAGATGTTAAAATTCCCATTTTTTGAGCAGTTAAAAAGTCATGTCTTAAGGTTTAGATCATAAAATGTAGATAAAAAACAGTCTCACCAGAATGGTCCATGTAGTAGCTGAGCATCTGATTATATTACATGATTGGGGAAGAAACACATAGAAAGGAAGTGTAAGCATGTGGCACATATTGTGACTATGAATGATATATGATCTCTCAAGACATGAGGATGCCTCTCACAGAAGACCAATAATCTGTTCTATATCATATTTAAGTGCATTTTCAGGCCATTGCAAGATGAATTATCTTTATGTTGTAATCTTTTCCTTGAGATAAATAAGATTTCCAAGTAAGTCACTGTAGTGAAACAATAGTAAATAAATAGTAAATGATAGTAAATAAATGATCATGGCAAATACATATCGCACATTTAACACATTCGGTTTCTGAACACACTGGAGAAATTCTGAGGCATCTGCATAAAGAACAGTTCTCTTGTCTGCCACACTGATTCACAATGAAAATGGCTTGGCTCTAATATAACAAACCTGCTAAAACTGGTTGTCTTACCTTTGTGTTTGTCGCACAAAGTCTACATCTTTGCGGACTTTAAGAGATCATAATGACTAAACTTTTAGTGGACATGAAAGATTGTGAACAGGAAATAAAGGAAAAATATAACATGTAAAAAACAATGTACATTAAAACATTTTGAGAAGATTTGTCAAAATTCCTATGAAGATAAGTTCCATTTCATACATGTCATCCACAAATTAGGGACTCTGTCGTAAACAAAACACTGATCATTGGTATTGGATGCTCGCTGGATACTGATCATATATATTCACTTAATTATTTAATGCAAATTTAACAATTTCTTTCATAGAATTATTTGAGCACAAAAATGCGATATTTTCACAAATTCTATTTAAGACTAAAATATTTTTTTGTTCATTTTGGTGGGGTTTTTTTACCTTGTAGGAACAAAAGGATGTTGATAAATTAAAAAAAGGTTATGTTGACAAATATGCAGTTGGCGATTTATCACTCTGACACTTAACATTGGTGACATTGTGCAGATGACATCAGGCCACTAAAAAACAACAACAAACACATTTACACATTTCAGACCAGTTAGTTTTATCACTGTGCAATGAGTAGTTTCAAGGAAAACTGTTTTTATGACAAATGTTTTGGCAACTTATGTTTTATGAATATGCATTTTACACATCAATGAGAACATGATGAGATAACTTATGATGATGGCATTAGTAGAATTTAAACTAAAATATCAACAGATTGATGAAATCCTATAAACAGCCATCACCAACATTGCAAAAATAATTGTAATAAAACCCAACCATCTGCCTCTGGCTTTAGATTTGTGGTTGTGTGTTGATGTGCTGCTCTGCACCTTCTAACAACAGTAAGATTTTCCAGATTATGTGTCATTCCATTTGTTGAGCTGTTGTTAGCATGTGGCACTTTGATTGGCTCAGCTGTCTTAGAGCTATAAGAGCAGTGATGTTTTCTGCTAAGAGTGTTTTTATTTGTCACTATTCCCCTCCAATTTATGGACAAGTTCCCCCAGCCAAACTGCATGTAGACCACATAGATAATCCAAAGTAGCAGGTGCCCTTGTGGATGTCCACACTGTCCGTTCATCCAAGACCTACTTCATGCACTGATCAATGCACAACTAAAACACCAATTATAGTTGCTTAAGAGTTTGAGCTTATTGAAATTACAGGGGAAAAAGCGCATAAGCAGAGATCAGCAGGAGCACAATAAAACTCAAGAACTTTACAGTACAGAATCCAGCAGACTCAGAGCACTAAGAGATGGTTTGCATATAATAGACAAGGAAATGGATGCCAGCATCAAATGTGGCAAAGGGAAATTAGAACAGGAGGATGCTGTGGTTTTTGAGGGAGTATATTATCAACAGAACTAATAACAGTGTTGTGTAGCCAGTGGGTAAAAACAGCATAACTAGTTGCAGCAGTGTTTCTACAAAATAAAATCATCATTAAGTAAGAGGCATTGTCTGTTCCTAAAGATGAAGAATTCATATTGAGCATGTGTCGTGATTCATTGCTCTGCCAGACCTAAAGCCATGCTTCATTTTAACTTAGTATGGACCAGTCTTGCTGATAAATGTGCAATGAATTCATGATGGTGTCCTTGTAAGACTTTAAAAGTAGTAATTCTCTGTATCCATGTCAGGCTTGGGGGCAGTCTCATTCTCAAAAGAAGTGAAACTAGGCTGGGAAGTAAGACTGCCATATCTCCATAGTTATGCAGTCTCTTGGAAAGTGTCAGAATAAAAAAAGGGATGCAGAAAAACTGACATTGTCGTAGTACCACTGAGCCTTTGCTAATATTAATGTCAAGGCTACTAGTACTAAATTAATTTAGAAATCAATTGTCTTGCATATATTATGTTTTTTAGGAGTTAAATGACATAATATAATAATCTAACAGTAAATAATGTATACTGAATATTTTCTAATGGGGGAAATGTTTTTTTTGTTTTTTTCTGTTTTTTATTTTTTCATTTTTTCAAAGATCACTCCTTTTTTACATTTACCACACCTAGTACAATCCCCCGAAGCACCTCTGCAGAGAGACTAAAATTTTGCCGAGCCCAATATGGCAGTTCTTGGTCTAAACCAGACAATGGTCATGGGAAGCTGTGCAGGCAGCTGTTTTTTTCGGTCTGTTTTGCTAAATCATGTTCACTTTTTTCCCTTTAAAATAAGTATGAAACCAAAGATCAATTTTAAGACCTACTGCAGCTGGTGTAGGCTCTGCTTTGTTGTGATCTCCATTCATTTCAAGGAAAACAAGAAAATATCTTTTCAAAAACCAAAATATTACAGCAACAAGAAACCAGTGTTGGTCTAATTTACAGAATCAAACAGTAAGTGTGTAAACTATTGAGAAGAAGAAATGATCAGGTGCAGTGTTTTAAATGGTTGAGAACTGGGTCAACATAGTATGTCAAGTCTTATTTGAGTGATTGTGATGAAAATGTACATGTCCTAATGTGAAAAGAGTTGTTATAATGATGGAAATTTATTTGTTGTGAAATCAGTTGGCATGTTGAAATGTGCATCATGTAAGTGGAGCTTTATCTGCTCTAATGAATGGCTTGCTTTCATTCATGTCATTCCAGTTTTTATCTGCCTTTAGTAAATTATCTGTGGATGTGTGTGTGTTTCAGGTGCTGGGCAGTGCTGGAGATTGTACCCCAGACATCACTACCAGAGAGGCGGATGGCGGCTGAGACAACAACCCAGCCAGACTCTGATAGCCTGTCTGCTTCCCATTCCTCCGTCTCCCCTCTACTCTACTCCAACATCTCACTGGAAGAGTGAGTCTTTACTTTGAGTGTTCTCATGTCCTGTTTTGTACCTTTCATCATAACCAACAATCATTTGGCTACAGGCCTGCAGCTGTGGCCTTCAAGTAATTGCTCCTCCTAAATATCTCTTGTCATCAAGGTCAGGCATGTCTTTTTCCGCCATGCAATCAACAGTTTTTATAGCTAATTCAGGTATGTTTTATGTTACAGTGGATGGACCTGGTTTATTTATAAGTAACTTGTCTGACTTTTGGTAGCCTGTCATTCCTTTAGGTTAGAAGTCCTCCTCCAAAAAATCCATTGAACTTGCTAAGAACATTGGAAATATGATCTATGGTCAGCGATCCATACTGTTATGGATGATGGATTGAATAATCACTTGAGTTGAGATGGACATTGCAAATTTTCATGTTTTCTGTTCCCTGTTATTTTCAGGTAAATACCTGCTTTATCCATCTTCTTGTGTGCATAATAGTTTTTTGGGGTCTTCTCCTGTAGTACAGTATTTTTCCACATGACTTACTGTAAGACTTATTGCCAAGGTTTTACTGTAAATGTCTGAGAGTAGTCATTTAATGCACACGTTCAAAGGCTGTTGCTTTTACAAGATCAAATGACCAAAAAGAAGGAGTAAATATTCCACAGGTCACTCAATGGTTGAGAGAAAGCCCTTACATGATCTTGGGGACCAGGCCAAACCATTGACATTAAGTCATGCAGAACACAGCTGAAATGTTCTTTGGATTTTTTCTCAATTTATAACCCTAAGAACATTCTTAACATAGAATTAACCATCTTTAATGATTTCCATTTTACACAAAGGAATGTGGCAGACATTAAAATTCCTCAGTTGAAACTTATTCATAACTCTTAAACTGCTGTTTTTATAAAACTGAAGTCGTGATTGTTGTATTCTTGGCTTTGAAAGACATTGCTGGTTCAAGGTCCACTTACACGCTTATTCTGGACTCTAAAGTTGTGATGAATCAAGAGGCAGACTTAGAAAAAGGTATGAATAGTGATGCACTTAAAAACATAATGACTGTCTATTAAAACAACTGTTCCAAACTGTCCTGTCTTATCTGAGGTAAAATGACATATTGTCAAATAATATCCATTGACATCAGCTAAGTCCTCAAATAATTTGGCAGGCAGAGAGCTCTTTTTATGTCATTACATTGTCCACTACCATTCTGCAAACATTAAACAGCTCCAGATGGTCATTTCTGATACTAAGTTTGCGTTTTGTCATCTGAATTGTACAGTGGGCTATTCCGTTGACGCCCAAAGGTGGCAGTGATGATACATCAGTAGAGAATTGTGCAAATGTGCACAATTAACAGCTCTTGTACTGAATATGTAATTATTTCAAAGCATCTTTGAATTGTAAGAGCTCCCTGGCTCAGGTCTCTCTTTTCCATTAAATCCTCCTTCATTCCACTGATTTGCAGAGCAACCATTTTTCATTCTGATTGCTTGGCATGAATTTTTATTTCTGTGTTATTCTTTTCCCCCCCACTGATCACTGCTCATTGTTCATCTCTTTAAAAAGCAGAGCTCCTGTGACCCACATGGCTGAGACAACCTCAGTGACAGGTACTCCTCTCCCCCCACTTGACAGAGCTCTGTATTTCATAGATCAACATTGCCCCCTAGTGGATCTTATAAAAAAATGTTTTTGGAAAAAAAAGCATCTGTTAGGAACACATGGCTGTTATGCTGCTTCAAATCCCAATCCTCTAACCTTGTTCTTCTCATCTGTTGAGCCTCTTAGAGAGGCTATGTGCATTTTAAGCCATGTTGGGATGGAGGGGGCAATAACAAAGATAAAAGTGCCTCTTGTGGTCTATTGCTTGGATCGGAAACAACAGTTTGCTTTTAAACACTTTCCACTTTCCTAAACACTTGGGAACCTTCGTGAGTGTTACTCTGTAGATGAAGGTGATAGGGGAGCAGTTCGACATTTGGAAAATTGAGAGGTGCACAGGAAATATATGGATGATAACTGTTGCCAAGACTACCTTGATTTGCTGCTCAATGGACACATACCAACACCAAGGAGTTTCTTGAGGCCCACTTGAAGGACATTAACATACATTTACAATAGATTTGTGTCTACAGGATCAGTTTGTAGTAAGGTCACAAAAAACAGGCAGTATGTGAACGTTGCCAATTTATGCCTTACGAAACCTAACAGGCCCTTGTGCACTTGAGGACAAAGGAAGTATAATTTCAGCTTTAGTCATGTTCAGCTTTATTTATCAGTGCATGCACTGTCTAAATGAATGTGTAAAAACTGTCCATATGAATGAAGAAAGTTGATATTCATCATACATGTCCACCCACCTTAATGAACAAGTGATGTACAGATTTATGGACTGAGTTGTGTTTATATATCAGTGGATATGTTTGTTGTTGGATATGTTATGTTTAAATTCATGTCACTGCTGTCATTGTCTTTACAGTGGGCTCTAAAACATTTTTATTATTTACATAGTTCATATACTGACTTACAATTTGAGCTAATGAGCAAATGCAGTTAGGCCAATACAGATGTCTTGTTTGGAATTAGTCAAAGTCTCCCAACCAAAAATGCAGGTATGTTCAAAAAAGGCTCTGCCTAATGTTGGCTTTGTCAGACATCTTTTAATGCTGTGAACATTTCTAAGATGATAACCCACAGTACAACATAAAAGACAACTAAACTAAACATTTTTTTTCTGAACATTGAACTCATTTCTTGGTTGTACTTCCTCAACTGTAGTTCACAGTGTGGAAATACTTTGTATTTTAAATCTGTCAGAAATGATTGACTCTAAAAACACACCACACACTCCTGTGCTCGTCTCTGCTCCTGTCAGAGCTGTACTTTTAGGCCTCATTTGCAGAAATCAGTTGTGGCAAAATGGGTGTTCACCCATTCTTTTGAACGTGGATAGTCCGAGTACAGTCTGCACTGTAAACCACATAGAGTTTCATAAAAGTTGAGGCAGAGGCAACTTCTGACAAAATGCAACCGGACTTCATGTTGCTGTGGCCAATCAGCTTGAGTAGGACTGAACAACCCAGCCATGAGGGAGTACAAAGATCTTCATTTGCATTTGTAAATGAGCTGACATCTCCACTGCACCGCACAAATCTCCAGTGATCTCTGGAACACTTGATTTGGTCTGAAATAGTCCTTAACTATGTTGATCAGAAGGAGTCTTGCATGCTTTTATTCAAGGCATTCAGATGGTTGCAGGTGTCAGATGTGCCAGCTTTGCAGGGAGCAGAGGTGTGAGAGGTGTGCAGCAAAAAGCTCCTCTCAGAGATTAAACACGTTGTGCCATCAAAGCACAGCAACAGGTAGAACACTTGCTTGCTCTTTTCCTTTTTAAGGATTGAATGAAATACCTCATTTTGTCCATGTTGATCCTCTTAACTGACCATTTTCTAATTTTTTGAAAAGCAACAGACATGTTGCCCTTCCTCTTCATGGATCATCCCCTAATGGAAATGCAGATTTTTGCTGTGAACTTTGAGCTCTTTGACTTTAAGGAATCGGGACCATTTTTTTTTTTCATGTTTAGGACTGTTTTACATTTTTCTTGTTTTCATACAGATAGTTAAGAGTCCACAAAGTTTTTAACAAATGCATTTCATGGTAGTTTGCATGATAGGTAGCTAGGGAGCTAAAGCTAATGACAGTTTTTCCTCTTTTACTTTTTCTATAAACTAACTAAGTGACAAGCAACATGGCTCACTGAGTTAACTAACTGAAGAACATGCTAACCTACTTCTCCATCAAGAAACCATTGTAGCACAGTTATTTTCTCCACGAAATGCATTTCAGTTTCACAGGAATCCATGGGAGAAGATGTTCAGTCCTGTTTTTGTACTTGATTATTAAGGTTTGGATTTAGCAAATTCAGTGCCCCATATCACTGTGCCACCAGGACCATCAACAAAAGCATGATGTGGAGCTCACAAGCACTTGGTGCTGCCCCTCAGTAGGCCTCCAGAAGTTCCCCTGTGAGAAGAAACTAGGGTATAAAGGAATAGGGCTGAAAGACACAGGAGCAAAATAACTTGTTTTAGACAGAGGATGAACTGAGAGCCGCCAGTATAAAGGACTTTAGTGAGTCATGTGAAGCTGCTCTAGTTGAGATCCAGAATAAAAATTTCTTGACATAAATGAGCCTAACTGGTACCCTGTAATAGTGTCATTTCTCTACCACGATCAAAGAGTGAAACAGTAGCTATCATTCCCGTAGCTTTCTTTGTTTCATAACATGGCCTCTAAGCCAGCAACAAAAACTTGTTTCAGATTGTAAAAGGCTTATTAGCTTTGGTAATTTGAAACACCAAAAATAATGCACACAGTTTCATGTCTTTGCCATTGACTGTCCTTTTAATTAGCTTTGTCGTGCTGGTCCCCCTGCTGTGGCTCAGCATGTCACCACCCAGCGCTTGAAAAGTCGCTGGATGAGCTGCAGGACGGAGCCAGAGAAAGACAAGGAAACCAAAAAGAAAGTGTAGCAGATGTGAGGGATTGTGGCATGTTGCTGGGATGCTAATTCAGGTCCTGTCTGAATAAAAGAAAGATCATAAAACAATACTTCACATTATGCTGCAGAAAAAACAATAAAAATCACTGTCTAATATTACTTTGCATACCAACAAACATTCACTTTGAGGTTAAAAATGCATTGTCAAATACAGTTCATGAAATATAATCAGTAGAATTTTTTAACATATTAAATATGATTGTGTTTACTCAGATTCAATCTGATGTTGATACTCTTTCTTGAATCTGAAAACTTTTCCTTAGAAGATATAACAGAGAATAGCATTAATGTAATCAAGCAATTTGAAGCCAACTTCAGTATATATGAGCTTGCACTTTAACACTCTTTCAAAACAAAATAATTTCCATCTACAACAAACTTAACTTCCTTTTAGTATATGTTGAATTACTTGGGTTTGTGGAAGATGATAGCAGATCATTAATTTATTTTCTTTTACACAGGATCATTTTAAAATTCATGAAGGCTATGAGTTTTTGTTCAAAATGTTTTAAAGAGCATATGCAACAATTCAGTAATAATTTTTGAGACTGTTTGTGGTACTGTTGAACCATGTTATGTTACATTGTGGTTTACTGAGAATTGCTAACATTATGATAATAATTTTTAATGAGTAGGGTTAAGCTAGGTGCAAACCCATGACAGCTTCAAGCAAACTACATTGTAGTTCTGTCTCTAATGCTACACAATGCTTTACTCACAAAATGTTGGCTTAAATGCAAGACAACAGAAATGTTTAGTTTCTGGTTTTCCTTATAGTCCTGACATAATGCTAGCATTTTCTGCTAATAGCATTATACCAGAGCTATCATGGTTGTTAATTTGTTTAGAGGCCATGAAGGTGGAGATAATTAGGAAAATAACGTGTAGTGTTTTGGGGAAGAGTGGGGTGACATTTTTTATGTGACAGACATGTAATGAAAATATGTAAGGATATAATGTTTACCATGTCCACCATCTTATTTTGTGTGTTAGCATGCTTAAATTTGATATTTAGTACTAAACACTATTCTTTAATGTTAGATAACTTTCAGGTAATCACTTGCAAACCAAAGTATTGAAAAATATAATACCTGACCTAATGGAGAGGCTACAGGAGGAGCCAGGAATCTCCAGAGTCATAAGAGGTCATCTTGTAGGAATGTATGATGATGACCAAACATCGTGGCAACCCCTCTGTTAATTTCGAGCCATTTTATTCTGAATAAATATTATCAAACTGATGGAAAGAAAGTTAGAGGTACCTAAGTCTTTCAGATTTATTTTGGATCTAATATCTTTACTTAAAAAAATGCCATCAAATAGTAATTTTGAATAGATTGTAGTATAATCTAAATGTTTTATTATTATACAGTATGTAAGTCTGAATCTGAATGTCGGGTCGAATGACCAACCCACTGACACTGACTAGCATTAAACCATCACAGCCCTGCAGCTAACAGTATAAACACAGAACAATTATCTATTCTTTAGGACAACAAAAAGTCATGAAGTCAACTTAAAGTCACAAATAAAAAACCTTAATTGTACATGTCAAACTAAATTTATGAGTCTTTCTATGTACAACTCACCATGTGCAAAGTTGTGTGTTTACTGTAGCTCTTAAAGAGATGTTAAAGTCTGTGAAAATAACACTAACAGCTCGAAGAAAATTATATTTTAACAGAAGGTCTATGTTACAAGCTCGAGATGTGGTGAACTGTATAGATCGAAGTTAATTTGGGGCTATTTGGATGTAGAGACTGAAAGTCAATATATATTTGCCACTTGTACAAAGAGGCCTTCATATCAGAAACAGTTCAATATAACAGCATCACTAAGACCTCAGTGCTAAGTCATTAATACTTAAATTAACTCCTCTATGACAGTGCAAAAAGCTGAACATTATGGGCATCATAAAATACTTTTTATGGCATTGTATTAGATTGTACAGATGTAGCCAATAAACTGGCCTCTGACTGTGTACTGCATAATCTATAAATCCTCATTGAAAGTCAGGGACACTGTGACACTGTGACTAATCATTCCAGAAACTTCTAGACCTCTACTGTGTGATATCTAGCTTTACCAAAACAGCCATGAGACACCGACTCAAAGGAAACCAACCTGTTTAAGAGAACTCAGAGAAAAGAAAATACCTCTTCAAGACAACAAAGTCCCCTCCAGAATGAAACAGAGATACAAGTGTATCAGTAAACTGACCCCAAATGAAAGGAAGAAAGGGCTCAGAAAAGAGATGTTTAGAAAGGTGAGAGAAATGGAGATGGAGCGCCAAACAAAAACTGTTCTCAAAGAGCTTCAGCAGCACAAGACAGAAAAAGAAGGAAGATGCAGAGAAACTGAAAAACTGAAAAGGCAGAAAGGGAGAACTGAGGAGGGGGCATTGTGAAGGAGGTCCAAAGGAGGAGAATGAAACAATGGGCAAGGAGCAAATGGTCCTGGAGAGAGAATAACTAGATCAACTGAATAAGGAGGTGCTTCAGTGCAAGGAGGTGATGATGGTGGAAGAAGAGCTTATCACACAAAGGAGAGGTGAGGAGGCTGAGCTCTGCTGCCTTTGAAGAGTGAACAATGGAGCTAGCTTCAGGTGTCTGTCCTTTGAGGTTGTTCAAGAGAAGAATTAAAGAAATATGTCTAACAGCTGGGTCAGAGAGTCTCAAAGTTCATATCTTTTTTTTTATCTTTAATATGTACTTTAATGTTTCAGGGCCAAGCACAGTAATACAAGTCAGAGTGATAACATAATGATAAAGTTTGAAGGAATATTGCCACACAAACACACACCATACTAATTAATAATGTAGAGAAATGTAGTAAGGAGGGGACACCAGAGAAAGCTCCAGTGGTTTCATAAAAGCAGGAACAATCTTGATAATTTAACAACTGCTCTTGCTCAGATTGCTCAAAACACAACCTATACCAAACAGTGAAACTGGTGACAGGCAATTTCAGTGAAATTCGAGCTGAAACTCTGAACCTGGTCTGGAGCAGGTTAGGTCTGCTTCGTAAGTTACCATGGTGTTCTTGCAAGGTTAAGAGAGAGCAACCTTTGTAATAAGTGACACTCTGGTTTAAGACTCATCATACCTCACTAACCTCTTAATTTACTTGATTGATGTTAAGTGGGTGTTAGTTCTCAGAAATATAATAATGCTTTACCACATGGTTTAATGAAGTTTTTTTTTATCTCTGGTTTTTGGAAGATAAAGTCTTAATCTCAAGTGAAGTCACAAGTCATTGGGGTTATGCTTAAAACTGGGCTTTAAGTATTTTACTGATATCTTAATGTTTAATGTCAGCATGATAATAATTGATTCTTACTTGAGAAGCCAAGTCATGTGACTAGAGTCCACAGTTATATGCCACATAGCACAGAAATGTCTGTCCTAAAATAACATTCATATCCATTGTGCAGCAGTAGGTAGATTGAAAAGATTGGAAACCAAAATTGCCTTTGCTGTCTTAACAGATTCTCCCCTTAGAGAAAACAGTGACATGACAAAGAGGCCTCATTCTATATCATACATTCTGTTTATGACAAATAGTTGAAAGCAGAAATGGTAAAGGAATGGTTTCTAAATTGTAAAAATCATTATCTGACTTTATTTATAAATGCTGTGTGACGATTTAGTCACAGTGGGACAAAATATGGAGATAACTCAAACCACGGTGAAATGGGAAGAGATAGGTACAAATATGTGTGAGGTACAAAGTTATCAATTTAAATGTTAGGTATGTCAAACATATTGCTACAAAGAATAAAATAAAATCATCAGAAAGTTTTGGCTTGGCTGTAGTGGAACAGGTACACTAATGTATCAATTGTGGTTATGTCTAGTAGTAAAAGGTTTTTGAGTTAATGTTATAAATTTCTTAAACTTTACTTCATGTGTAAATAAATTACACTATGCCCCAAAGTGTGTTCACTGAAAACTGAGGTAACTAGAATTAATCCTGAAATAACAGTAGCTAATTGGACTAGCACTATAGTGACTTAGGAAACCCAACTGTTTGTGTAAAAAGAAATATCTGGACTTGATCTCCATGAAACAATGAAGGTTCCTCAACTTTAATCGGGTTATTGATTTAGGACACATTGGAGTGTCTGTACTACAAAACAACATTGAAATGTGGTTTGTGTTAAAAAAAAATGGAGTTGTGGTCTTTGTGCGACTGTTAAAAATCAGTGATTAAACCTCACCTGTCAGTTATAAGTTGTTTGTACCTGCATTCTCTGCCCTGTAGGATCTCAATGCTGGTACCCCCATCTACTGTTTTTCTGATTTGCCTTTTACATTGTGGTCCATTTTGTTTATATATAACACACAGTGGCTGTGTATAAGATGTCATGCGCACAGTGTGTATGGGCTGTTCATCAAGCACATATCTTGTATCTAAATCATTGAATTATTGTGCCTTTAGAGTAAGGTTCCCAGATCTTTTAGTTGGGATGCAGAGGAAAGCAGAAACAAACTAATGAAAGCCAAGGCACTCTCCAGCAGCAGTGGACAAATGGCAAAAATTAGAGTTTAAAAGGAAACACTGATTCATAGGTTTAGCCCTGACCAGCCGTATGTTTTACTA